>QQSR01000059.1:0-96076 GCA_003664465.1 Trichophyton mentagrophytes | reverse complement strand
CTACCTCGTTCTTTCTCGCTTCTCTGTTTGGTGGTATATTGTCGTTTTTTTTTTTTTTTTTTTTTTTTTTCTGTTGTGGTGGAAACACGGCGTTCATCTTTTTTTGGGCATTTACAGAGCGGACAAACCGTCCCTCTTTTTTTTTTTTTTTTTTTTTTTTTCTTTCCCATCTTTTCTTCCCTTTTTTGTTCTCTTATGATCTATCCTCTCTATATTTCCGCCTTTCCCTTGAGGGGGATGCGTTATTCTCCTCCGTGTTTCCTTCCCGTCCATCCCCAGCATCGATGCCGGGGAGACGGCCAAAGGGATTCACCCTGGACTTAACAATAACGTGCGGCAAACCAAGCTTTTAGGGCCCTTGCTGGGGATCATCCAGCACCACAGAGATAGTTACATAGAAAACCAACCAATCTATCTCTTAAAAACATGTTCTTCCCTGCCTCGTCGCCCGTATTGAACTAGCCCGTCACCTCCTGCGGCTGCACAAGGGAGTCGCAACACCGACGAAGCCCGAGGTCGCCGACTAGCTTGAGGCTCTCACCTTGGAATTGAGGCTACCAAATGACGTATAAGTAATTAGTTATAGCTGCCGCGTCCTTAGTCTATATATATCTCCCAGATCCTCGGCCCAGAGGAAGCACAATTGATTCTACGGCAAAAAGGTAACTAACTATCGAACTAGCACCCTCTCACAGACCGCAGCTAAGTTAACAGAGAGAGCAGAGCTATCAAAGCCTAGCAGCCAACCAGCAAACCGTCGATAATATTAAGCCACACCGCAAGTGACAATGTGTAGACCAGCTACCTGCGAGGTTTGCGGTTCGTCCTCCTCCTCCTCTTCCATGCAACCAGAATACGAGAACGACGGCGGGGGAGGGGCAGCGCCTGGCATGACTACTAGCTAACGGTTATCTGATCTTGAAAACAGCCCAGAAGACGTGGCGAGGATGCGGCCTTCACGTCCCCAGCGTCCTGGACAGCGTTCCCAAGGACGAATGGTGTACCTGCGTGCCGAAGAAGACGGTCAACGACCAGGAGTATCCGCCGATGGTGGGCAAGGGGCATAAGGAGGGCGAGGAGCCGCCAAAGCAGGGCGAATGACTATCCGGCCTTAGGGGCTTCATCAAGAACATCTTTTAGAACACTCCTTGTCGCCACAGCTACTCGTATAGACGGCTTAAATCACTGAGATTCTGCTTCTGCTTCGCCTCGTCGTCTTTTTTGTCCTTTTCGTAGTTTTTGATAGCTATTAAATCCTGGGGTGTGAATCACATGACGGGGAATTTTGATATAAAAAGCTCCTTTGAAGCCTGAAGAAAGACAACCGTGCAAGAGGAACACGAAGACGTCAGTAGAAGAAAGGGAAAAAAGAGGGAGAGTCCGTACGGAAGACAAAGCACTGCTCGGATAGCCGCTTTGTGCCTGATCGAGAGGCAGCAGGATGCGACCAGACGGCCCAAGGGATGACTTCGCCGGGCCCGATACTGGGCCAGAGCCCCCGTTCCCCATCCGGATGTCAGGGCCAGTGATCAAGGGCTTCGGAAGAGGCAGCAAGGAGGTGAGAAGACGCCCTGCACGCTTAATGCTTCTGCCCGATGCTCTGGTTGTTGCTATATATTACCGTCTGTCATTTTGATATGCGCCCACTATCAGCCTGGCTTCAAGAAATACCCGTGGAAGAGGCTGCTACTCCCATACAGATCCCCGCTGAATTTTGATCGTACAGCCGAACTTGCTTGATACAATGCTAACTAGCCATATAGCTTGGTATCCCTACTGCGAATATCCCCGCTGAGACGCTGTCAGAGTATCCTGATCTCCAGCTGGGTGTATACTACGGCGTTGCGGCCCTGGACCCAGCACAGTTCAAACATACCCGCACTGAAAATGATGCCGCTGAACAGCCGGCGCATACCGGCACTGACATCTTCCCTTGCGTGCTGAGCATCGGCTATAACCCATTCTACAAGAATACCGTCCGCTCAGTGGTATGCATCCATACCCCTGTTATTTCCATCCATGATCCACCAGATAATTGCTAACTAAGCCCCAGGAAATTCACATCCTGCCTCATCTATCAATGGAGTCATCTCCGATTGCTGCTGATACATCCGGGCAACGTCCGCTATTTCATCATTTCCCTGATTTTTATGGAACGGCTCTTAACTTGCTTATCCTTGGCTACATCCGCCCTGAGTATGATTACGTTAGCCGTGAAGCCTTGATTGATGATATCCGGATCGACTGTGATGTGGCCAGACGTAGTTTGAAACGAAAGGCATATGCTGCCTTTTTGAACGACGTTGACACTTCCGACGAAAAGGCCAACGAGGCAAGGCAATGGCTCAGGAAGTTTTAGACCGTTGTTTTATCGTTTATGCATTTTATATGAACATCGGTCAGCAGGCTGGAAGAGTAGCAAAGATTTGAAATTTTCTTTTTTAATTGTCTCTATGGCAATTACAAATGGTGACTATAAACTCTGTGCTAGCAGAGAAGGATAGTGTTGGAAGAAGGGAAACCGAGACGGGAAAGAGGAGCATAGAAATCTTAGGTCTAGTTTTAGGAGGAAGCTTAGGTGAAAAAGGGGTATACAATATATGAGGACACGCTTAAATGCTAGGCAATAAAAAAGGATAGACAAAACACCACCCATTCGCTGATCGCAGATCACAGTTGAATGAGGTCAACCTCTGAGAAATCAGGAGGACTTCGACTGAATATGGCTCGACACTTGCCATCCAACGCCTGGTACTCGTTACTAATCCAGATGTGCTTTGTGAGCCGCTGAGTACGGAAGATCTCGTCATCACTAACGCCCATGTCATCTCGTGGTACCCAGATGACTGGGCGTCTCATACGAAGGGCCTCGTGCTGGAACGCCCTCTGGACGAGCTGATCACGTTCCTCGGGTGTTAGATCCTCAAGTTCATCGTGGATGCCCGAGAACAAGGACTGGCCAATAGCATGGGTTGCTGGGGCCTGTGACTCGGTGTCCATCGCAAGTTTCCTTCGTATAGCTCGGATTGTTGGCATGCTAGGATCAGAGCGTCCACCGAAGAATGGTGAGCGGGTGTTCGATGACCTGTCCGCCCAAGATTTGCGCCTCTGTTTCTTCATAGAGTTGTTGGCGCGGTTGAGTCGAGAGCCGAGAAATAAAGGAGAAGATGGCTCCTGCTGCTGATTATTCCCCATAGCACCGAGTTCAATCGAACCGTCCTTCTCACCATCCTCACGCTGGCCATCCTTGTCCAGCTCTTCATCGTCCTCTTCGATTCCGCGTCTGCGACGCTGGGCACGAGCAAACTCTTCATCACGCTGGGTAGCCTCATCCTCTAGGGTGATAGGCAGGTAGAGTGACAGAGGATTGAAAGCTTCATTTAGGAAGTACTGAAAGAGACCAGTGAGAATCAGGACGATTATCATGCAGATAGCCTGGCCTTCACAAGCAACCTCTTTCTTCTCGTCTCTGACAAGGAAGAACATTCCGATAAGACAAATCTCCATGACGTAGAGGCCGGTAAAGAGCTGATTTATAGCCCGTGGGAAGAGTAACCCGCCCGTATCGAAACGGAATTTGGTTACGTAAAGAGTGTTGTACCGATAGACAATCCAGAAAAGACTGAATGTAAGCACATTGAATACCATGATCAATGGCGAGATTATACAGTAAATCAAACCTGGTCGAAGGTTAGCAGTTGTTCAAGTCAATGTGTTCGATAACAATAGAACGTACCAATCGACGCCAAAGTGGTATAAACCGGGAAGAAAGTCCCCCATTGCATTTGGTTGAGATTGGTTGCCCTCGCCCACTTCTTCCTGGCCGTATTATCGAGGAGAGGCGCAAGAATGAACCAACTGATCAAGGCAAAAATCTGAACCAACGCTCCCGCGCTCACAGACATGGCTTGTAGGACCATATAGGAAAAGAAATAGTTGCTAGCCTTGGGTATATTCTGTGCCAAGAGATCAGGTACACTCAGGACGTTCTTCAGCGAGTCGATGATGGTTGAAAATCCCGAAGAAATTGAGACGACAAGGAATATCTGGACAAAAAGAAAGGCAAAATAGTAGTTTTGCACAGTGAGCTCAATAGCCATGCCTGTGTGGACTCCTTGGTTCCGAGACAAGAATCGAAGAACCAGAGGCAGGAGAGCCATCAGGATTGAGAGAAAAAGAGGAGGGAGAATTCCCTGTATGGCAGATATCAACCACTGTGGAAGCTTTCCAAGCCATCGCAGCCATACAAAATGGTTCTCTAGGTATGACAGCTGTGACAAGAGACCGGTGAAGGCTACGGGAAAGGCCCAGCCGATAACCATAGCTCCGACAATTACCATCACACCAAAGGTTCTGATATACCGCTCCCACCATCTGATAGACATATTGTCCCAGATAACGTCATCAGGAGAGATTTCTACCATGCGAGGAGTCATTTGTTTGGGGATATGATGGCTGACACTTTGGCAGGCCATATGCGCTGCAACCTGGTGGTTGAACTGCACAAAGGCCGAATTCATTAGGGGAAACTTCTCCGGATGCTGTTGGTCGATCTCGATTTCGAGATTCAATCGGGCGAGCTCCTTTCGACAGTGATATATGGTGTCGACCTTCTTACCTAGAAGAGGGAGCGAGGGCATCCAGTCCCAGCCGAAGATAGGCAGACGCATGGTCTCTCGATCCTTTTCACGGATGTACTTCTTCCAGACGGGCTCACCATAGTCGTCCTCTTGGTACTCTTCATTGTATGCCACAGGATACTCCTTGTCGACGTCATATTCGTCCTTTTTCTTGCTATTGCCTGTTTGTTCTGTATCAGGGAGAGCTGGACTGCCACCGACATCAGGACTAGACGCGGTCAACCGGCGACCATCATCATGACGGTCAAAAACGGTCCCATCCATGCCCATTGGGTGATGATTGGCCTGAGACGAGCTGGAGAGTCTGACATCAGCGTCATCGGCGGCATGTTCCGTGTTACCCTGGGTATTTGCAGGGCGGTGGCCACCTGGACGATGAACGCTTCCGCCAATCCTCTTCAAGCCACCTACGACAGTGTGGCCTACTTTAGCACCGACTTGTTGTACTTTGTGACGTTTAGGTTGGAGGAGATCCTGAACAGTGTGGGCTGTCTGGTGAGGGTCTCCAGAGCTGATACCGGCGCCTTCAACGAGCTGAGCAGTTCTGCGATCGTTTTCAGCCTGTATTTGCTGCTTGGTCTCCTTTGACTGTCTTCCTTCTTTCCTGGCTTCGGCCTTGATCTGCTTCAAATGAGCTCGCTTGCATTTCTTGATCAGCTCGGTCTGCGCAGACTCGAGAGTAAAGGCGAGCTGATTCCGTAGCTTGATTTTCGCGTTCAGCTGGTCGAGGTCCCGGTTAAGCCAGATATTACGGACGCCTCCGGGGAAGACGTCGAACAGAGAATCAAGCGCTTCAACTGATAACCATCTGCTGGGGATAGAGGTGACCAGCACCGTAGTGGCTGAAGCACGCAGACGGTGCTGGGGAGATGTCAAATAAGACTGTCGTAGGCGTATATAGCCCCTGAACTCGTCGAAGAAGATGCCGCAGACATAGACGACCACAATGACGGCAAGAATCAGGTGTGCCCAGTACCGCTGGCTGTGTTCAGGCCTGACATTGCCCCATGCCAGCTGGTCCAGCCCGGAGACGTTGTACCGAGTCGTAAATTCATGGTCTAGCGGGTCTATGGGGCTTGTGTCTCTGCCACCGACCTTGTTGATGGGGATAAGGATAGGGAGGATAACGATCGAGAGCGGGATGAAGATCTTGAGCAGCATCCGTAGATAACGCAGGAAGAAGTAGGCGTCCAGGCCGCATTTCTTGATGAACTCCGAGTTCGACGTGCGGAATACAGGAATAATCCATCGAAACAGGCCAGCTGGCGACGGCGCAGTCCTCTCTCGCTCGGGAACTAGATATGTGCGTGGTTGGCTAGTTATAGCGGAGGTTAACATCATCAGCACCAACAACGCCTAACAGATACAACCCAGGAAGAGACTCACTAGATTCTGGTCAGCTTGCTCTTGAGGATGAGGAAGATAACGAATTCGACGGCGAAGACGATGATGGCCGTCGCGAGCGAGGCGAGAAACGTCGAGATCGAGATGCCGCTGGAGCGCTGCCCCGTCCCGCTCTGCTGGTCGATGGCGTCTCCTACGCCGGCCATCCTGCTGGTTCTCGCGGAGACGAGCCTGGATGAAGCTGCTGAAGCGATTTGAAGCACTGCTAAAAGAGAGAATCGGCGGTGTTTGCTGGTGTTTCTAACTGCGCATGGCGGTGATTTGAGGTCTAGGGACGCAGGTGAAAAGACGAAGCTATAAAGATACTTCAATGGACGCAGAAATGAGAGTGAAGCAAAGAAGAGGACAAGCAAAGAACTCCGGGCCAGCAGCAAGAAGATGTCTCTTTTGTCCTCGTCGTCCGCTGCGTCTGCGCTGGCTGAGATGAAGGGACAAACAATATAAAACACGCCCCAGGATCCAGGGCAGAAGGAAATCACCACCAAACGAGACCGCAGAAGACCGCAATTAAAGGCTCGCCGCACCTCAACCCGGACGATAGCTAACTTTTCTTATATTCCCAAAGCCCGCCATGGCGATGATGGGAGATGTGTCCACCGGCCTGTATGACGGCACGCTGTGGCAAGCATGGTCGGTGGAGATGCCAGCGGTTATTGGCCTGCCCGCTGCAAAAAAGCCCTGCAGCGTTCAAAGCGAAAGACTGGCTCGACAGGAAAAAGAAAAAAAAAACCTCCACAGGCGGCCGGGATGACATCAAAGGCGCCTGGCGAAACCTCGGCGGCTTCAGGTTGGGCCTGGTGGGCGGCCGGGGAGCGGCCTGAGAGGACGGCCGGTGCTGCAGGACAGCCGCTGTCAGTTGGTGCCGGCGCTTACACTGATACAAACTGTTTCTCAGGGGGTGCTCACTGCTGAGAGCCCCTGCTACGGCTACGGATTGGATAGGTACTGGTTACTGGCAAGCAAGTGTTTGCTGCAGGCTGGTTCCTGGTCTGGTGCCTGGTAAGCCCTATTCCTGGCTGTGGCGGATGGCCATTTTCCATCACCGTTTGATACAGGTTCTAAACTAACTGCTTACCGGTCTAGGATCGTGTCGAATCTACTATGAATCAATCTGATCGGTGGTTAACCAGCTTAACTAGCACATACTATTTGATTGTGGCTGAGATGTCTGTGGCCGCGGAAGATCTGCATATACTGTGCACCCGGCCCATATAATATCGAGAGAGTAGGTTAAGCATGCCCGAGCCAATTCCTGGAGATATCTCTTGTGATAGAGGCGCTATCCTCGTTACTATATCACACAAAGTATTCATCCAGAGCCTCAGGAAGTGACAGTCTCCTGGTTTGTAGGCCTTTGCCACTGTTATCTGAGCAGCAGAATATGACGAATTCCATACAAATATATTAAGTATAGCCTTTTCGCTTAACACCCAGTTTCTATATGTTCATTCGGTACTAAGATTGGTCAATATTTCAACCGGTTGTGCTGATTGACGGTCCTTGGATATCCACACCCTCGCCCCTGGAACTATGACGTTGATATACGAACGCTAAGATTCAACTCGATATCCTCCAACTAGTTATGGATCAAATCTACCCCAGATTCTCGAGCTGACCATCAGGATGCTCAAGTCCATAAGCAGTCATGATGCTTCCGTTTCCCCAGCCTCTCAGTCCCCGTCAACCGAATGCTCTCACTTCATCCTACCTGCCAACCATGAAGTCACTCGCTGCGAAAGCTCTCCATCCACGGCGCCATTCGTTGGGGGAGAAGAACTCGGCGCGATATAGCGAGCCGCCAGGAAATCATAGCGAAGTGCGCTTTTCATGGGATCAAACGAATCCGAACATTGTCATTGCTGCTGACAGCATCGGTTTCGATCCTTTGATATTTGATCAGTTCAAAGAAGAAGGCTTTGATACTGCATTCTTACCGTACACGGACAGTCCCAAGAAGTTTGATTCTCAGCTTCAAGGCTTGCAGGACTCGATGGAGCTTGGAAATAGATATGCTATAGTCGGTGGGTCATCATAACACTTCACGGTGCATCTGTGACTAGATGCTAATGGAATACGTCCTATTTCTAAAATTTCACAGCGTATGGTGAAGCTGCATCCCTTGTACTGCAGGCTTGTGTGAAGCCAATGCCTAGATTATGTGCGGTTGTGGCATACTATCCCACTTATATACCCGCCTTTGAATCCAGGAGTATCTCCTCCCTCAAACTCAAGATACATCTAGCTGGGCCGCAAGCAAAATTAGGCAAAGAGAGATGCTACGTCTACGCCAATTCCGAAGTTGGGTTTGCCCAACACGATCTACCACAATATGACCCAGTTACTGCTCGGCTAGCTTGGTCACGAACCGTATCCTGTCTCAGAGAAGGATTCGAGATGACTCCAGACCTAGAACCAACGTGGGAGAGACATCTTCTCATGAAGTATGCGTCCAAAGACCTTGAAGGAACGTTGGATTCTTATGCAGATGGGGCACGTATTAATTACGTCCCTACTCGCACTGGAGGTTAGCATATGTTTGCGAATTCCTCTTTAACTGAATACCCAACTTATACACCTTATACTTTATATCTTCAACGAAATCAAGTTTAAATGACGTGCATTGTTCTAGGTATCGGTCATGATGAACTTCGTCGATTCTTTGAGGAAGAATTCATCCCTCGAAATCCACCCTCACTGCAGGTTCGGCTTATCTCCCGGACTAAAGGCAGTGACCATCTTGTCGACGAAATGTATCTGTCCTTCCAACACACTCAAGAGATTCCCTGGATTCTCCCAGGTATACCACCAACGAACCTGACAGTGGAGGTAGCTATTGTCAGCGTGGTGAGTTTTCGGGGAGGGAAGATATGTCATGAGAATGTATACTGGGACCAGGCAAGTGTTTTACTCCAGGTTGGGCTACTGGATGGAACCTATATACCGCCGAGCTTCGATCCTGTTACAAATAACATCAATGGCCTTCACGGTGTTAGAAAGTTGCCCGTGGACGATGGTGCGAGTGCGAGAAGTATCTTACAGGAGTGACGAATGGGACGGGAGTTGCCATACTATATCTGTTAGTAGCATGTATTTGCAGCTGAAAAGGCTCGAGCTGCTACTTGGACATAGTGAGCCGAAATTATTACATATTTCTCATATTTTATATAATACAGACTCCGGAATCTTGAAGCAATTGAGAAAAATTACAACGACTCAAGCAATGGGGCGAGTTGAGATATCTCAGGGCTGACAGAATGCTTGCTCTTCATCGTCATAACACTGGCTTTCTGCGCTATTGGGATCACATCCTCTACTCGTACTTCACGGTCCCGTCCGCCTCTTCCAAGAGCAGCCATAACTACACCAAGTAGGGTATCACCTGCACCGTTGACGCTGACAATATCACTCTCCGAGAGTGTTTCCTCTGGCGGGAATAAACGCATATAAACTCCTCCAACAGGGCTATCGTCTACCTGTCCTCGACCAAGTATATACGGAGCGTAATCTTTCATGGTTAGTCGCTCATCGCCAGGCCATAGTATCTGAGTCAACAGCACTCCCTGAGGACCCAGCTTGGTCAGTATGCATGGTATCAACGGGAGAAGCTGTATAGTCTGCTGAGGTATTCCCTCATTGACAATCTCCGCGTTTGTAAGTGAGATTAAACGGACCCTTGATCCGTTACTAGGCAGCTGGAGGGCATCAATTATCCGCCACCATTCGGGGCTATCAAAGTGGCCCGTGTCTCGCGCTGCAGCATGCATAGCTGCCAATTCATACCGGTTTGGAGCAGCGAGGTCAATAACATGGTTATCTGGAGCCATATCAGTCGCTCTTATAACCGGGACATGGCTAGGGGTATCGTTCTGTCGGTAGAATAGCCTCGCGGCCTTTGGAGCAGACACAGGCTCCAGTGCAATTTTGATACCCTGGCGCCTGCAAAGCTGTATCCATTCAGTAGCAGCTTCTGATCCCCAGTTGGCGTCCACAACAGCCCATGAAGGCGGTACCACTTGATCCTTGACCAGCGGTTCCCAGTATGCCCGGAAGTTCAGCTTGCTCTCGGGCAGTTCAAGGATGCTCATATCCGCCATGGCGATCATTAAATCTTTTTTGGCATCGTTGACAGCTATGTATTGTGCCGTTCTGGCATCGGGAGCCGACGGGAGTAGCTGGATGCCCTCTGACTGGAAGAAAGGGTTGTATGTGTCTTGTATTGTGTCCAAGGCACTTCGGCCGCTGATATCGTCTGCAACCACGCTGCAGAACATCACAGAGCTCCCCATATAGCTTGCTGCAAGGGCTACGTTGTGCCCAACACCTCCTAGTGTCTGGGTTATAACTGAAGGGTTGGATGTTTGTAGCTTTGGTGAACCGTCTGAAGGGCCATTTGATAGCGGTGTATAGTCACAGGCTAGGTCAACTGCAAGTGAGCCTGCTACCAGCAGTTCTGGCTCTTCTTGTTCAACCTCCTGGATTGAAGGTGTATCGGTAGATTCAACAGAGGATTCGACGCTATCTTGACTCTCTTCGGCATGAGCTTGATTTATTGGAATGTTGCCAGCTACACTGCTATATCTAATAAGAAAACGAACGTAACAATCAGCCTGCTAGTCCTCGTAGCCCCCAGTAAAGACTAAAGGAGTGCCAGCTCACCGATCCACATCTTTGCCATTTTCCGATTCCAGCTTTGCAAGCTCGATAGCTACTCTGGTGCCAACCTCTACGTTGTATTCGACAAGAGCCCTGTTTGTAGCCACGCTACGCCCACCACTGAGCTCCTCAATCTTAGCTAAGACGTACGGGGTGTTATCACTCCCCTGGATGCCCTCAATATGGGCAAGTTCAATAGCTCGAGAGATGATAGCATCCATCTCTGGCTTGGGGAACGAGTGCTCTTCTGGCACCGGGTTGGTGAAGAGCATTCCAGACTTGAGCTGCAGCTGTGACTGAGCATCTGAAAAGAAGTTAGCTTGAGCAAATTTGAAATAAGATGCAAATACTTACAGATGATAGCAGCGGCATCCTCAGCATTCTGGATGACTCTGGGTGCTTTGATGCCACTGTCACGAGTGAAAAATGCTGGGAAATCAATATCTCCCTTGCGTCCGTCTGCAAAGGCAGCAACAACAACACCTTCGGTCTCTAGATACTCAAGAGTCCGCTGGATGTCTAGGAAGCTCTTACAGCCAGAGCTAACTACAGCAACTGGTGTACGGCCCAGTTCAGTGAGATCGGCTGGTACAAGGTCAGTATATCGGTCTTGTATCCTGAATTTGGAAGGGTCTCACCTGAGATATCCATGGTAGTCTCTCCTCCACGGTGTACACCGCCTATGCCCATATTAGAAACGCTCTACAGTAACATATATAGTTAAGTAGATGGCCTACCTAGTCCTCCGGTAGCAAAGACCTTGATTCCCGCCAAATGAGCCAGAATCATAGTCCCAGCAATCGTGGTTCCGCCGTTCATCAGGTTCCCCCGAATTCCCTAGGACAAGGGTCAGCATCAGCGCCGGGCAATTAACCACTGCGTACAAAGGCCGGCCTTACAGCTCCACAGATGTATCCAAGGTCCCGACGGGATACCTTGTGCACTTTTGTCCTTTGTGAGGTCGACGCGAGCTCTGTCAACTCCGTCTGGTTCATCCCAACGCGAGCAACGCCGTCGATAACTCCGATAGTAGCTGGCACGCCGCCTGTCGATCTCACTATGGACTCAAGACGCATGGCAAGGTCCACATTATCAGGGTACGGGAATCCTACCGCCATCAGTTAGTATACGCTCATCTTCTTGTAGCATATAACCAGGGCATACCGTGGGTGTAGATGGTTGTCTCCAGCGCAACGACAGGCTTCCCCGTAGCAATTGCATCCTCGACCTCCTCAGACACCTTCAGGAACTTGTTCAACCCCGCCAGCGCCGGCCGGCTATACTGACGAGCAGTGGCCCGTGCCGGCGCTCTGAGAAAGCTGCGGGCGAGCGCACTTCTGGCGCGCAAGACGGGCGTAGACATGGCAGAGGCAGAGTAGAGCAGCGAGACGGCCAGCCAGAGACCATATCAGAGACCTTTTTCTTCGTGTCCGGACGCTTCCTGCGGCATTGCCGTGCCTTTTATACCGATCTTCGCCCTGCTGTCGTCCCTGGCCGCTCGGTTGTTGGCGTTTCGACCGGAGTTTGCCCGGCGCCGCAGTTAATTAGCGTCGACTTGAAGCCAGCTAGAGAGTTAACTTAGCTTGACTGGACGATATCGATCAACTAACTATACGGGTAGTCCAGCAGACAAGAGAGACAACACAACGACAGCGACCCAGCATCAACAGTATTTGCTCGATAAGTGGCAGGCCTCAGGTGGCCGTTGGACGCTCACAGTCGCCGCCATGAAGCTGCTCGCCGCGCTGCTGCTCTCGTGCGGCCTCGTCTCTGCGACGGCCGCAAACACCACAGCTACAGAGCCCGCCATCCAGGTCCTACCGGAGAACTTCAGGCCGCCGCAGGTCTTCCGGAATAACAATCTAGTGCGCATAATCAACTTGGAGAAGAGCTATGTGCGGGAGTCGATCAACGTTGTGGTTGAGAATGTCGACAAGCGGCCGCAGTCAGAGTACTATGTGGCCTTTCCAACAGACACAATCAACAAAGTCGGCGGCCTCGAAGGCTGGCCAAAGGACTCGGAAGAGAAGAAGAAGTTCACAGTCACGTCGACACGGCAGATTCCTTCAAGGTGAGCTCCATTCATTGAGAAAAGGATAGAAAAGAAAAGAGGTTCTGACAGTTGGCTTATAGCTCGCATCAATACTTCATCATACACCTCCATCAACCTCTCGAACCGGCCGCAAAGCTGACCCTGACACTGTCATACCACCTGCAATCCGCTCTTACTCCTGTTCCGGCTGCAATTGAACAGGATGGCAAGCAATATCTCTCCTATACCTTCCCGCAGTTCGTGCCGTCCGCCTACACCAGCAACAAGCAGAAGACGACCGTCAAGTTCCGTGGCACAGATGTTCCGGACTACACTCGACCTACCACTCTCGAGTCCGAAGAGGACCCTAAGCGCGAGGGCAGTACCTTTACCTATGGCCCATACGATATGGAAGTTAAGCCGGGTACCAGTGCGCCCATCACCGTCCGTTACGAGTACACCAGACCCGTAGTAACCTGCACTCGCCTCGAGCGTGATATCGAGATATCCCATTGGGGTGGTAATATGGCCACTGAAGACCGATTCTGGTTCAGAAACGACGCCGCCAAACTGACCAAGCAGTTCTCCCGAGTCGAATGGACCAAGAAGCAGTTCCACAACGCACAGAGCGTAGCCTTGAGCTTGATCAGAGTGCCCCTTGCTCCAGGATCTGTCAACCCTTACTTCATTGACGACATTGGCAATGTTTCAACCAGCCGATTCCTACCGGCTACAGAAACTCGACTCGGCCTCTTGGATTTACGCCCACGCTACCCCATCTTCGGTGACTGGAAGTATAGCTTCAAAATCGGCTGGAACAACCCGCTCTCCAGCGTATTGCGGAAACAGAAAACTGGCTCTGGCGAGTCCTATGTCCTCAAAGTGCCCTTCATCGATGGGCCAAAGATCCCTGAGGGTGTTCAGTACCAGGACTTGGAAATCAGAATCATCCTGCCTGAGGGAGCTGAGAATGTCAAGTACGAGATCGTTGACGGATTGGGTATTCCCAACCATATCCGTTCTGAAATTTCATTCTACAAGACCTTTTTAGATACCAAGGGCAGGACTGTCCTGAATCTCTCCACTACCAAGGTTGGAGATGAGGCTAAGGATGGGTTCATCATCGTATGTTTAGCCACCCCATCATACCCTGTGCCTGCGTACCCAAACTAACCGTGGAACTTAGGTAACATACGACTATCCTTTCCTCGCTGCCTTCAGAAAACCATTGAGCATTTTCGGCGCTATCCTTGCAGTCTTCACTGCTGCATGGGTCCTGGGTAATATTGATGTTAGCATTAAAAGGAGGTAGACCGTCTAGGTGGCTCGTTTTTATACCTTGAATCTTATTGTACACTTCACCATCTAGATTGCCCCTCGCAATGAAAAATCATTACTTTTATGACATGTATTGGAATAAAATTGGTGAAAAGACGAATTTATTTTATTGCTACTCCAAAACACGCTGTCAACGCCAAAAGTTGATAAGTGAAATATTATCAAACCAAAACACAGACATGAACATCGAGCACCAAAGTCAGGCTATATAGGCAGCAGGTATCAAATCAACAAAAGGAAACAAGAAATATGGATACAGAAATAGATAGAGGCGCTTTTCCAATAGGACTGTGACAGTGAGCATATATCAATGCATCATAGATCATCATCCAATGCTTGTATAAATATATGAGTAGATTGATCGGATGCCAATGGTAAGCCCACTACTTACTGCTGGCAATAACCAGCGTACCGGTGTTGTTGGCGCTTCCGCCAGGCCCGAACAGTCCGCCGGCTTTGGCTCTCAGGGAGAAGTTGATGATGACTGAGACGATCACCCCGAGACAGAGGATAGTTGGGCCCCATTTCTCATGGTACACGTTCTTGACGTCTCGCTGCTTACGAATCTTATCGACTCGCCACATATATAACAGGAAACTGTAGACAAGGAGTAGACAGGCCATGACGGTGAATGCCCAGGCAGTGATGATGCTGATTTTATCGTGCCCGAAGTTGAGAAGCGTAAGGGCAATGCCGCTCACCCAGATAGAGAACTCAAGCCATGAGAGGAACGTACGTTCAACAGCGAAGAACACCTTGGGCTCAACTCGGACTGGAACATGGATTCCTGCAATGATGTTAGCAGAGAACTAAGCGAAGGGGATAGTTCGGAGTAACTTACTCTTGCCCTTGGGCGCTTTGAACCTCTTAACCTGGATGTCATCTCCTAGAATACGACGGTTGCGGCCACCGCCAGCACCTTCGGGCAGCTCGGTAGGTTGGGGGAACGGGCGGAGATAGCTCAAGAACTGGATGGTGTTGCGCCCAGCAGACTTGAGGTTGTATTTGGTAAGCTTATAGTAGTACTGCAAACCACCAACCTGTCTGGCTTCTTCCAACTCGTCCTGAGCATTAGATTCGTCTTCGGAGTCATATATGGGGTAGTCATTGCCACCAAGAAGGCCATCAGCAGCTATCCGCTCTTCAATATCAAGCAGGTTTCCAGGAGCAACCATGTTATTGGTCCCATTCGCGGTATATCCGTTGGCCTCGTCGCCTTGGCTGTCATGGTACTGCATACCATTGCCAGCAGCGCCGTTTGTCTGAGCGGTTCCATCAGTGCCATCTACCCGGATGCCACCTTCATCGTCAGAATCGTCATCCTCTAGCATGTCATCGCTAGTTGACTGGTTAGACTGAACGGGGCGTTCAATACCAAATCCTGGAGTGATGGGCTTGCGGATATCAACATCCATCTGGGGCATCCAGAAGGGGAGCAGATTGATACGGTCTGGCATGAGGGTTGCAGTTCCATGAATGAATTTACTAAACTTGGGCACCGCTTCAACAAGATGGCTTGAAGTAAGCTCTTTAATCCACTGTGGAGGCTCTTGGCCGGCTTGGGTCTGAAGCTTGACTTCGAGCACGGCGTAAGGGAACCGCTCAATATCTGCGGCGGGGAGCTGCTTGAATGGGTAGTCAATTCCAATATCCATTCGGCGCCAGTTCTGACCACAGCGTTGACGGCCATCGAGGTTGTCTTCTCGGATCATAGTCAGTTCAGTGTCGAGGGAGACACGAACTCTGGCGTCACCAGGAAGCTGGAAGGCGGTTCGATGGTAGAATGATCTGTTTACGGGGACGAGCTGTCGGGTAATCACACGGTACTGGATCTCTCGAGCGAGCTGTTCCCAGTCCGCGATCTGTTTTTCACTCTTCTTCCCTTCCTTGCGTGCCTTTTCGAAGATAGATTCCACAGTCATGCGCCCTTCGAGGTAGGCATTGACGTATTTCTCTTTGATTGGGAATCGAGCCTTGACAGACTTCTCGCCAGTCCAGTCCTCGCGATGTGTCTTACGCTCAACGAAGATTTGATCATTCTCCATTCCGCCATACCATCTTAGGCGAATAGCCTCGGCTCCTTCGGTCTTCTTCAATCGTCCGGTATAGAGTTCCCAGGTATCGGTATTATCATAGTATATTGAAGAGATAGCAGCATCGCTTTCTTCGAATTCCTTTGACGCATTGAAGACAAGAACAGGCAGATGCTTCAAGATGATAAGCTTGAGCTCTGTGATGTTGTCTGGGTGGACCCAGTACTTGGTGGTTTGGCGGACAAAATTCTGTTGCGACCCACCAGCAGCGCTGTCGCCCTCCACAGGGTGACCTTTTGTCCTGACCAGATCATACAGCTTGGACAGTTTGACCACGAAGGCGTCGTAATTGTCCTTGAAGAATGGCTTTGCTTTCAGGCGCGTAGCAAAAACTGGCCGGAGACACCAACTGGTTTGTTTCTATTCAACGTTGGCCCACTGATCAGCAAAAGGGGAAAATATACCCAATTGGGAAAAAGGAACACTTACATCGTGCTTCTTGATGATCTTCTGGAAACCAGTGTAGTTCAGCTGTGTATACTTTGCAAGATCGTGGACATCTGCAATAATATCACTGAGATCTTCCTCGAGTAGCAAAAAGTCATCGTCGGAGGGAGGAGGCTGTCGGTTTCTCACTGATCCGCCTGTAGCAGTGGCCTGGTCCAGTCGCCCAACCACCTCGCTCACCTCTTTATCGCTGGCCTTTATACGCCGAACGATCTCATCGCTCTTCACTTTCTGGAAGGTAAAAACCTTGTCGAGCTCGCTCTCCAGCAGAGCAACGAACCGTCTCTCGTCCTCTTCGGTCCATGGCTTGCGTTTTGGCGAAGGGTTTTCGGGCGTCGGTTCAGTCTCAAATGGTGTCTTCAACGCATCCTTAAGGTCCTCATAGGCAATGTAATGCCAGGCGTACTCCTTAATCAGCGACGAACGCAGCTGCTGCCCGAACCTATCGTCAAAGAAAACAGATACAATCAGCTATTCAAATCTTCTTCTTCCATCTCGCCTTCCTCTCGTTCCAAGGAAAACAAGCACCAAGCCACGGCTGAGGAGAAAGAAACGTTAAAATACGGGAATAAGAGGGCAGCAAACCGAGCAAACGTACCTCATCGTAAGCTTCGAATTGACGGCTACGAGCTCTCCAGAATTGGGGTTTCTCGACGAAAGACTGCACGGCACGGCGTTGAAGAGTGACGAGAGGAGGAGGAGAAGGTCCTGGGGGGAGGAGAGAGCCAATTCGCCTGCGCGTTAACACTAGGATACCTTGCGCTTGGTTGATTGCACCAAGCTTAGCTAGCTCCTCGCAGGTGAAAGTCCCCACCGCCTGTCGCCACCAGACGGGACAAGTCAACACGAGATCGCGCAGCGAATCCAGCGAGACTGCAAGAAAAGAGGCGAATCGAAAGCGACGAAGAAGCAAAGGAAGTTTCTGCGATAAGCGGGTCAGGTGATGTCCACCAATCGGGATAAGGATTGATGTCACGTGCAAACAAGGTTGCCGCTCGTGGGCACGGGCCATAGTTTATCCGAGGCTAAGTTGACGTCAATCCTGATTAGTAATCACGCCTGCGCGGGTACAGGGCGTCTATAGAGTCCATACAAGAATGTACTCAAAAGAGCGGTGTTGGTTGCTGCTAGGAATATGGGAAGGGTGAAACATAGCAAAAGATATCGTCTACTCCGTACTACTCTATGGTCTAGATAGTCTCCAAGACACGGCGGATGTTTCGCCTGGCACCCTCGCCAACTACATTGACCAGACCTTCGGTCTCAAGCGACTTGACGGCTTCCATAAACTCAGCGCCTTCGACTGGGATGGTGCCTTCATTCAGCTTCCTCAGCACATCAGCCCATCGAGCCCCTGTACCGCGTCCGCCAAGCTCGTCCACTATTGCCAGGATGGCCTTTTTCATGTCATCTCGCAATCTTCGCTCTCGTGCAGTTGTACCTTCTGTCAGTAGGCTCATGTCAATTAGGCCTGTGCGAGCATCTGTAGCAGCTTGCTTCAGGGCAGAGCGGATGAGTCTGACTGCTTCCTCGACATCGTCCGCCGTTACTTCTTCAGAGAGTCTCATTCTTGCATGAGCCTCGGAGAGACGGATCATAGACTCCAGTTGGCGTGTAGTAGCAGTGATGCGGCGCTCGGCTGCGCGGATGTCATCTCCTAGCTTACGCATAGCAACATATGCGTCTGTAAGCGCCGCTCCTGCAGCGGGCGTGAGCTTGGGTGAGATGCGTGTCTTTGCATAGGTGATGTAACTGGTAAGGAATTCGATGGGCTAGCGACTAAATTAGCACACGTTTCACATATTATTTGTACGGGGAAAGGTCGGAGCTTACCAATATCTCCTCGGACGAGCCTGTCTCAGGAGCATCTTCTAGGTACATCCCTACCATATGTTTTGCTAAGCGACGATCATTCTGCTCGTCCACACGGTCGAGGACAAGGTACACCAAGTCGAATCGGGAAAGAAGTGTGGGGGGTAAGTCGATATTCTGGGGTACAGAGAGATTGGGGTTGTATCTGCTTCCAATTGGATTGGCCGAGGCAAGAATACTAGTTCTTGCGTTCAAGGTGGTGATAATGCCAGCCTTTGCAATGGACACTGTCTGTTGTTCCATGACTTCATGGAGAACTGATCGGGTAGCGTCGTTCATCTTATCGAATTCATCGATACAACAGACGCCTCCATCAGACAGGACCAGTGCACCAGACTCTAGCACCAGCTGTTTGGATTCCGGATCTCGAGTCACGTAGGCTGTTAAACCGACTGCAGAAGAACCCTTGCCGCTGGTATATATACCTCGAGGTGCAATCTTATGCACATACTTAAGCAGCTGTGACTTCGATGTTGAAGGGTCACCACAGAGCAGAACGTTAATATCTCCTCGGTATCTAGGGTTTCCGCCCTTCTCGAAAGTCTTGTTTGTCCCTCCAAAAAGCTGTAGGAGGATCCCCTTCTTAACATCCTCCATCTCGTAAATGCTGGGAGCCAGCGACCGAGCCAGCAATTCATACACGTCTGGCCGAGCTGCAGTTTGTTTGATTTTCTCTTCTTCCTCCTGTGAAATCTTCCGCACTTGGTCGACTTCCCCAGCAACTTGTTCTGAGAGTTCCTGCTCCACTGTCGACGCATCAATTCCTAGTTTCTTCTTGTCTATCTTCTGAACATGCAAGACATCCACATATGTCTTGAAAAGCGCTTTTGTGCTTCGTTGTCGCGGGTTGACTCGGACCGGGTTAGATCGGAAGATACCCGTGACCTCAATTCTATCACCAGCTCTACAAACATCCACCAATTCATCATATGCACAGAGTGATACTGAATGAGGTGTTTGGCCGTCTGGGATTGAGTCGGGTGTTTCTTGGAGACGGATGATTTGTTTGTCGGCAAATATGCAGCGGTTATGAATCAGCTGCATCGAGTTCTGTGCTTCACACAGCTGTCGTGGGCATCGCGTAGGTTCGGCAATCTTTCCCCGATCAATATCAACTCTGACACAGTGGAAACACACGTCGCATCGGAAGAATGCTGCAAAGTTTGTTAATATTAGGAGTTTGCGGTAAATAGGTTGAATGATATATACCTTCTTTCATATCCGGTATGACGGGAGTTGCTCGAATTACAAGGCCCTTTACACTTATAAGGTGGTCCAGGTCTATTGATAGTCAGATATAAAAGTAACAACAGGTGGGAAAGAGTTAAAACATACCACCCGGATCCAAGTCTCTCATGTTTATAGACTTATCCAAGCCAAACGGAAGGACCTTGTATGTTCTGCTTTCAATATCGGCCAGAATACTAGAGGAATCCTGTTGAACAGGGGCGTTGCCAGTTCCATCTGCGTCTGAGGTAGGAAATGCAGGAATAGAACTAGCATCTCTCGCAGCTGGCGCTTGTCTTCGCTGATTGCTTTGCCGTGCACGCTCTATTTCTTTTTCAGCTAATCCAATCATGACATCCTTGGTGCATTGATCCATAATCGGAATTATTTCCTGAGGGTAAGATTGAACTTGATGCCATAGTTTGATGGTGGGCGGAAAGGCTTTGAGATTTCGGAGATCAAGGTTGAGGCCAGTGACACCAAGCTGTCGCATTTCGTTCATCATCCTGATATATTCCTTCTCATCTGCAGAAGGGCCTAATGCACGGATTTCAGCTTCGGTGGCACCGTCGTAGATCATACGATGTTTCCTCGCAAAGTTGTAAAGGAAGTTTTTGAACGACGACATAGCATCGTGGATGGATATATTTGTACCCCATATTACTCGTGTAGAGTTACCTCCTAGAAGTTCTGCCTCCGATGTGGCGGGGTTGAGATTGGAGAATGTAGCATCAGACAGCGGCTCGCGGTTGCGGACTGGCATGCCGCTTTCATCCACGAACAGTGTCCTGCGCCCGGAACCGGCAGCAGAGAACGCATCTGAATGGATATCGCCTCGCCGAGTAGTAATGCCATTGGGGTTAGGAGAACGGAGAAATAAGCCGCTGCTACTGGTGGGTATATCATTCCGTCGGGTTTGACTGTTTCCTGGTCGTCCTGGACTGGAACTCGACATGTACCTTATAGGAGAAGAGTCTATGCAACAATTAGTACAGCTATACAACAATTTACACAGTTAACAGGACGAACCTTCAACCAATGGGCGTGTAGGTCGTGGAGTAGTGTCACGATCGCCTAGAGGAGAGGATGGCATCGGTGAGCTTCGGTCTGGCGCGGCATTGGCTGCAGGCCCGGCCCCAGCTGGAGACGACTGGAAGAAAATAGGCGATGAAGAAGGGATCCCATTGTCAGCTACTCTCCGGTTGCGAGGCGTCGCAGTCTGGTCCGGATTGTTCTGAGTCTGGCGAGAAGGGGCGGGGCTGGAGATAACCACCTGCGGTTGCGCACTGCTCCTGGACGGTGTAGAGTTAGCAGACGACCGCGATGGGCGTCCACGGCGACGAGACGACGAAGGCGTAGACATGGTCAATTATAATCACAGCAAAAGACGTTCAACATGAAGTCATTCCGGTCGTGAAGAGGTTGTTGGTGCTTTCGCTGGCGAAGAAAGCTGGAGGTTCAAAAGATTTTGTTTGATGCGAAATCGTCGCGCTTCTTCTTTGGGACGCGAAGCGCGTTAAGTGGTTTATTAGGTAAGCGCGCGCCAACAAGCGCATGCAAAAAGGCGACCTGCGGACGATGAAAAGAGTGCCTGGAAAGAGATGATCAGAATAATTCTTTTAATAGAAATAGAGGCCATATTGATATTAACCAGACAACTACAGAAAATAACAATAAAAAGGAAAAATAAAAATAAAACGAAAAAAAAAAAAGAAGCCCAACGCGGGGCTCGAACCCGCAGCCTTGTGATGGCGAACTAGTATAAACTTGTTATAAGAGTATAAGAGTCACACGCTCTACCGATTGAGCTAGCCGGGCTGACTTGATGTGAGGGAGGCCGCCTACTTCATGTTCACAAGAGCAATAGACAGGAGTCCCAAGAAAGAGACTCTAGGGGAAGCACCTTCGACATTTAATGGCTATAGACAACGGTTTAATCAGAGTATCTACACAAGGGCAGTCGGTAGTTATCGACGACCCAGTATTTCCTCCTGACACCCTCCCATTCGCCCTCCAGTGAAGGCACTGCAACGTCCGTCCAGTCGATATCAAATCCAGCCTCCATCAGGTCCATCTCAACCACCTTCTGGTACACATCGTAGCTGATCTGCCTGTCAGCTCCCATGCCGTTGAAGAAACTCCATCGTCCCTCGGGCTCGAGCAATGCTATTACGTGCTCTGAAGCAAAGTCGCGGAAGTCTGAGTACGACTCAGCAAAGGTATCATAGTAGATGGCGTCAAACATCACTCCCTCGGCAGCGAGTTTGGGTAGGATGTCTTGCCATCTGCCTTCGTGTACTGTCACTCCCTCCTTCTCATGCCATCCCTTGCTCTTCATATCTGCTACTACAGCTGGATGTGCCTCGATGATGTGGTGGGCACTTGGTTGCAGAGTCTGAAGAATTCCGTCAACGATTCCCATACCGTGTCCGACATTCAACACTCTAAGTCCCGGCGTCGGGAGCAGGGCTTTGGCTGACTTCTCCATTATACCGGTTTCCCATGCCATCATCACTCCGTTCTTATCTCCATCCAGCAGTCTATTCTCCTGGAATGTCAATCCAGAACTCAGGTAATGCTCGTTACTGACACTTGGATCTTGGACAACCCCTTCTCCAGCAGTCGTATCAGCAGCCTCAGCCGGCTTTTCACCTTCAGCTGCATCATTCCCCGCCTCTTTCTCTTCTGTAGTCTCAGTTTCTTCATCCTCGTCTTCCAGTTGCTCGTACCCCTCCAATCGGTTCAATAAAAGCTCTGCGCGCACTCCAGCATCAACCATTAGCTGGTACAACTCCATAAGCCCGAGCCTTCTGGCCATACACCCGGGAGTTTCATCATTGGCATCCAAATCGTTCCATATAGCTCCCTCCAGAAGTAAAAATTTCACAGTCTTCACCCCGCCTTCTATCGTCTCCTGTTCACTTGTCGTATGTTCGGCTGTATCGCCATTTGTAACATTCGACTTTTCAGGTTCACATGCTGCTATAGCTGCATGCAAAGGAGTATACCCTGTCTCTGGGTCTTTCGCGTTGGCGGGGTTCTCGTCCTTTTCATTGCTGCGGATCAGCTCACGCAGTTTTGCAACATCGTGCTGTGATGCGGCCAGTAGTATCTCCTGGGTATCAAGATCGACGTCGATAGAGCCAATGGCAGTATCATTTGGGTCTTCCATTTTCGAGAGCCAATATTACCAATTAATATGTGATAGAGTTGATGCTTGTGTAGGTTTTTCGTTCTTGAATCAAACTTTGGGTTTTATTTCCACCACTTGGCGATCATCGAGCGGAAAAAATGACCAGTGTTCGGCGTCCGAAGAGTCAACTTTATTTCAACTTCACGAACCAACAACTATTTGATAAATGTAGACAGTTTATCATATCTACCATTCTGAGCTCATTATATGCTGCTAATCTGAGTTTAAGGTTCATATTTAAGCTACATTACTGTTAAAACCTGAATATACTAAGACACCCATATCAATACCCCTGTTCCCAAAGCCCCCTTACTCGCGGCTCGGACAGCGCAAGTATAACAAGGGCCTCCGGCCTTCCTTATAACTGCATTCTTCCCTCTCTCTGCACACCATGATCTAGCAAGCATCTCGGCATCTCCGGTACCCGTGGCATTAATAACCATTATATCAATGGCATCTTCTTCAGACGGCGTGCCCAAATATTCCACCAATCTTGTTACATTATAAACATGCTGTCGGGAGAACCGATGCAGTTCTCTAAAGTGGACCTTATGTTGCTCTCCGTGGGGCCCTGGTCTGCACGCTGGTGGTGAAATGAATACGGGGTTCGTCAGGAGGGTGTAAGTCACCAAGCTACCGTCCACCTCAAAGGTTATGCTCGATTGATATTCAGTTGTCGACTCAACAAGCGCTTGGTGTGAGTCTTCTGCGGGTATATTTTCAAGATTGACGGATTTCATGGCAATGATTGAAGACTGCCGGAAAGGAGGTTGAGGTGTTATCCATTGGTTTGGGTCGTGGATGGACTTCATGTACTCGGAAGTCTCTTCATCTGGCTGCTGGCCCATGAACATGAACTGGTAGTGGTAGTAGGTCTGGTCTACAGCTTTCTCAGCTGTCCGGGGTGGATATCGCAATGGAGGTATCTTTCTAGCTTTGAGACGGATATACCTAGCCTCGACGCTCGCAGAAACTGGCTGTGATGATATAAAATTGATAGGTGGGCAAGGACCTATCCAGCCACAGATGGATTTGCAGCCTGGATGGCAGCCAAGTACTCTACCGAGCACAGTTCGAATCCGAAAATACGATTTCGCCGGCAGTGATACCCCATCCTCATAATCTTGGGCTGGGCCAAGTTGGCGGGTAGAAGGAGAAGAATGAATTAAAGTCGCCATTATCTTGAAGGACATCCATTTCCCAGGGAGTGTGAGGCCATAAGACCAATCAGTGGCTAGGCCAGATGACTGGAAGAAGTCTTTATATTTCCAGGAGGCTTGTTCCGAGAACTCCCTAGTTTCATCTAGGTACTCCCATTCCATATGCTTCGCAAACGCAAGGAGACCATCCATCTGCTGCTCAATAACCTTAGAGTCGGCCTCAATATACTCTCGGGTTATACCTTTTCCCTCAGGATCAGATAAACCTGTACCGGTTGATTGATAGCTAGGTATTGGTACAGCCCCGGCAAATATAGAAGATGCTGTGGTAACTTCTGCGTCATTTCCTTCCTCAAAAGCGGTAGAAGTTACCTCTGACGGTGAAGCCACAGCTTCTCGAGAGCTGATATGCGGCCCCTTGGACAGTTGTACGTTGGAAAGCCACTGATCCTGGACAATCAGAGAAGCTAAGACATGAGGAGTTAGTCCACTTATTGGCGCACTCAAGTTATTGCTCAATTCTTTTACTAGCTTGTTTGCGAGGACAATTTGGTAAAGAAAGTCCCTAAATGGAATCCCTATCTGGAAAACACCCGAGTGTAGGGTGAAGTCGGTAAGAGACTTGATATTATTCAGATGGGAATATAGGTGTAATATAGTTGTGGTGGCGTCATCAAAATCTCCCTCAGAATACCTACAACCCAAGGGTTAGCTAATGACAGAGTGATACTCCTACCCATAGGGTAGTTTGTTCACTCAGGAATGGAGTTCGCTACTCACTCTGAGCTATCAAATAATTCTTCAATTCCTATCCCAGGCTCAAAGCCATCATTCAAACTTGGAATAGCTCCCTGCAGATGAAGGATATGGTTCACGAGTCTCCAGGACGGTATTGGGCATATGTGTTGTAAAGTAGAAACGTCGTTTCTCCCTTCATATTGATGGTGGTTCTCCTCATAATCTCGAGCTTCCAACGCTAAACCCTCAACTGTAACTGTACCAGGATGGATGTGCTCGTATCTCGGGTCACTCTCAACATCAAATCGAATATAATCCTCTTGGGTACCATAATTGTCCGGATCAGAGCCTCTTCTTTTAATAAACCTCTTCCGCCGATAGGTATCTGGCCATTAATTGGTTAGAGTGCCTCCTGAGTGCAGAGTAGGATATTCAAACTGACCGAAGGCGGGATGGATGGTTTTTACAAGGCTCTTTGATTCTGCGGCACCATAACTATACCTTTCACCACTCCAGAAAACCAGTGCAAATGCTTTAGTGGGATCGGAACTAGACAAAATAGTAATAACTAAGCCGCCTCGGTTATACTCTTTGATAATATCTCGATGACCTTTGATAGGCCTGTATATCGCAGAGCTTGTTTCCAGAGTATCTAACCGAATGCTAGCCGTTTCTGAAATGTCCTCATAGTCGCTTGTCGTTGCTTCTCGCAACAGCTTTAGTGGAGGAGGATCATCAATTTGGTTTATTTTGTCGTTTATGAATGCCATCGTCTTATAGTCAATCCCCGGGAACAAGTTTTGGAGGCTATCATTTAATCCTTTGATAGTTACCACCATCGTCTGGAATTTCTTCTTGTCGTGGATTGCCCAAGCTGCCTTTTTAACAATTGATGCATGAACCTGGCGTTCATTCGCATTGAGCCGAAGATTTTGATACGCTCTCCTAAAAAGGGACTCAAAAGGGAGCCCGGATTTGTTCGGCGAGACTAGACTCAACGTATTGTCATGTTCCTCTAGCACCGGTTGCAGCCCATATCTATCCTGGAGTCGTGATGACTGCTCGAAGCAGTGTTGAATGGCACCAAGTAGCTCGAGGACAGTCTTTCTGACAGCCTCTTGTTGCAGTTTAATGTGTACAGTTGTGCCTCCCTGGTCAACAGAATTGAGGCCGACGGACTCCCCCCATGCCAGAAGACGAAGCCTCTCAACTTCGAGTTTCGCTCGAAGAATCTCGTAGTCAAATCCGTATTTTTTACCGCAATCGATCACATCAAAAATCTCAACGCTGGTTTTCCATAGGGTTGCTACTCCAAGGACAAGCCCAGCTACGTCTACCATCGTGTAAGGACAGTAGGGCTGTCGGAGCTGCTGCTGGTAGAAACAGGCTAAGCAGAGGTGGCTCTTTCGGCCAAAAAATAAGTCGACGAGAGGTATTTGGAATCCTGGTCATCGTCCCGTATTTATATCTCCTGGACCGCTTGTACATGGGTATATCTTTCCAGCGCGTGATTTTGGTGCAAGGCTGGGGGTATATTTGGTGGGACAAGCATTATTCAAACATCCCATTGGCTGATTCTCGCTGACTGCAGTAAGGGCATCGTCCAATTTCACATTGCAATGAAAGTAGTCAAATGGCCAATTATTCTTTAAAAAAAAAAAAAACAGACTGAGGGTGAAATATCTTGGTTGCTGGTTTGATGGAGAATAAGGAGTGTAACGACAAGCCCGCACTTATCTACTTTCTCGTAAGATAATGGTTATAAAAGCGAACAGGGTCGTCTGCCTCAGGGCATATCTTTAGTATTCATGCAGCTGTATTACAGGAGATTGAGGAGATTTTGAACATGTAGTAGAGTAGAATAAAGTGGTACAGGTATTTATACACAAGCTTAAAACGGAACCAAACTTCCTCCCTTACCTCTGATGAACGCCGCAGACCAGCTATGCAGAGGCTTCAGGAGACCGTGCCATGCCCAAGAACTTAATCAGACGAATCACCATGAGATGTAACGTTCAGACCCAGACCTTCGGAATCAAGGTACATCTTGTTCTTTCCACCAGCTTCCTGAAGGATGTGGGCGATATTTCTGGCGTTCTCAATCTTCCGTAGTTCAACATAACTCTTGCTCTTCTTGATGGCGTCTCCGATAAGCTGGGCAGATCGAGCCTCACCCTGTGCTCTGACGACGGTGGCCTGTTTCTCCTGGCGAGCCTTGTCAACAATGAAGGCGGCTCTCTGGGCCTCTTGCTGGGCAACTTGTTTGGCTTCAACGGCAGCAGTAAACTCGGGAGAGAAGGCAAGATGCTGCAAACACAAGTTAGATTAATCGAATTATAGGAAGAAAATGAAATGAATTAAACCATACCGTCAGAGAAACATCATCGAGCATTATATTGAAGCGTGCCGCACGTCTGGCCAAGTTTTCTCGTACAAGACGAGCAACGCTCTCTCGCTGTGTGATAAGCTGACTAGCGTTGAATTGGGCCACCACACTCTTCAAAACCTCGTTAACAATGGATGGAAGGACTCTCTCGTCAAAGTCAGTTCCGAGGGTACGGTAAATCTGTGGAAGAGCCTCGACTCGCGGTCGTGATAGCACACGGCAGGTTATGTTGACCATCTGCAGATCCTTGGTGCCTGTAAGAGACGCAACATTGCGTGGTTTCGCTCGGACATCGTAAATTATAGGAGTCTCAAACCATGGGATTTGGAAATGTGTTCCTTGGAGCATATTAGCATGGATACCGTGTATATTGAAGCGCCGTGAGAGCTTGCTTACCCTCGTTGTATATCTCTTTCTTCACACCACCTATTCTTGTGTATTTGATTGCTCGGTGACCACCGTCAACTGCACCACATGCCACAGTCAGCCTGTATCCAGCAAAATACCTCTCAATCGGCGGAACGTACCGTTAAACAGAGAATTTGAGAGCACGTAGCCTCCAAGTCCCAGCGCAATCAAGGCTCCGATACCACCAGCGGCTCTTCCGCCAGCCGGACCGCCAGCACCGAACCCTTTCCGCCCTTGCTGCTGGATCGCAGTCTGCAGCTTCTGCCAGGTCTCGCGAGGGTCTGCCATGGTGTAAAGCGAGAAAGACCAAAAGACGTTGCTGCTTTTCCTTTCAGTCCGTCCTGTATCTTGCTTCTGCTGCTGCTTTCAGAGTCTGGAGAAAGTGAAGAAGTTTAGCAGGGACGCGCGCTAGTCCCGATCGGGGAAGCTTGGACAGACGACCAAAAGTCGAACTTCTTGCGCGACGGCAAGCAAAAAAAAAAAAAAAACTACCATCGACAAGACAACGCTGCGGGTCTCCAGGAAAACGGCTGCTCCTCGGATTCTGTTGGTTTGGTATACTGTAGAAAGACGAAAAGATGGCTCCAGAACGGTCAGGAAAGAGTGTGTTCCTCGGGAATATCCCTTACAGTGAGTATCAGCTTCTCTCCCTAGATTTCTATCTCGCGCTGACGGGTTTGATATCTTAGATCTTACGGAGGAACAGGTGAAGGATATACTCAGCTCAGCAGGGACGGTGACGAAATTCCGGCTTATGATAAACCCCGAGACGGGGAAGCCCAAGGGATATGGATTTGCAGATTTCGCCGATGCAGATGCGGCCGCTTCTGCCATTCGCAACCTGAACGATTACGAAGTAATGGGACGGAAAATTCGAGTTGACTGGCCTCACAACAATGAAAAGGACTCGGTTCCTCCGGATTATTCGCAGCAAGCCCAGCCGGGCGCGTCCAGTAGCGCCGGGCAAGATGGACAGAGCTCACAGGCCCCTCTGCTACCAGCTCTTCCTCCCGGTGCTGATTTGCCTCCAAACCTGACATGTCCCAACGCCATATCACAGACCTTATCCTCGCTCCCGGCTCCTCAACTACTGGACGTTTTATCGCAAATGAAATCGCTAGTCATGGCAGACCCCGCTCGGGCGACAGAACTCCTAAGACAAGCCCCTCAGCTTGCATATGCTATATTTCAAGCACTCCTTCTCATGAATCTAGTTGACTACAACACGCTAGGCTCGGTTGTAGATCAAGCATCCCAAGCTCAGGCAGCTCAGCAAGCACCGCCTCAGATGCAGCCGAAGTACCAGCCATACCCCCCGGCTCCAGGCCAGGTTGCAACACCTCCTCTACATGCCACCCCTTTTGCTCCTCCACAGGCTGCGCCTCAGCAGCAGGCACCTCCACCAGTAGCACAGGTCCCTGGTCAAGAAGAGCTACTGCAGCAAGTATTGAACATGCCGCAAGCGGCAATCGATGCTCTTCCGCCAACAGAACGCAATCAAATTATGGTATTAAGACAGCAACTACTTCAAGGGGGAATGAGGTAGTTCACTACTTGCAATGTTTTTTCTTTTTTTGATTGTTGATCTTAAGAATAAAACGGTTAAGTATTCCTTGTTATCCATGTATAACTACACCAGCTATGACTCGATTTCTTTGGCGCAAGGGCGAATGGGCGGTTTTATACTCTGGCATTATCATGATGGTGTTCTTGGAGTGATATTCAAAGGTTGAAAGCTAGATTATCATAATGCTACCTAGGTGCCTTTTATGCATCTACTTTGATCACCATCACTATCCATACTCTGTCTATTTCTTCTCTCATGTTATATTTATTACTCCAGCTTCAATAAAATGAACTATTCCTTCTGTTAATTTAAGTCTCTTTCTACCTGCTTAATTTCTATAACTGACCATGTCTATCTCCTAACCCCGTCCATAGTCGCATTCACGTGACCTTTATTTTTCCATGTAAATAAAACCAACTTCAGAGTGCTTTGAAAATTTATAAACAGAATAATCAACACAGCTTATGGATATAATATTATTTATATTACTACTTCATTTGATACTAGCTGTACTTTATTCTTTTACAATTTCTTTGTCCAATAAAACTTGATTGGATTTGACTAACTGGAGACCTTATGCCCATCTCATCTAGCATTGCAGTAACCCAACAGAACTCTATAGATGACTATTGGTATCAAACTCATCAATTTTTATACCATACTCTATAGATTAATGCCCTTTTGGTATGGTCAAGAAGGCTTAACTACTTCTTGATATCCCTATAGAGACTCCGGGGACCGAGGATAATTATATATTCACATTTCCATATAAAGGGCCTAGAGTCAAACATTTCAACAATGATATTGTTATATATCCCAAGAATAACTTCATTATATGGGTTCAAAGGAGTGTTTGCAAGCTGGAAATTGCCTATATATAATATTTTACACACCTTTGATACTAATATTGGCAGCAATGAAATACATGTTAGTGTATTTCAATGGAGATCTCCAGCTAGGGTGATATGAACCTGCATTACAGTACATGCCGTGCGCCGCCTTATCTCGGCCTTCACATTGATCTTCTTTTACTCTGAATCACATATCCATCTTGCTCATATCACACTACAACTCATTCTCTACAACTCGAACTTTTGAGTGTTTACGCGTTGTGTCCCGGATAGACTATATCTCGAGGCCTTATCCTCTATATTGGCATGGATATAGCAGAGGGGTGCCGTTCTCTGAGAGAGACGGACGCGTCTAACTCGATATCTTCTGTGTCAAATAGCAGTATATCTTCGCCTCGAACCTCTGATACGGATATTGAATCACTTCTTGACACGTCAATTGATTTTCCTTTGCAAGAGAAATGTCTGGAAATCCCGCCTAATGTCCGTGAAGTTGTTTCAGAAGAGGTAAGGTCTCTACTGGTGTCAGTGCCTCCCGAGATACTTAGAGGGAAGTATACTATTTTGCCTGGTGAACGACCAAAGCCCGGGCTTGATAGATCTCTTCCTCCGATATGCAAGATTGAAGATATATTTGAAGACCTCACGGCTCAGGCTCTCAAGAATGGCTTCGATTCTTTCCTTAGTCATATTGGCACCCGCGAACTACGCGTTGCGACCATGTGTTCTGGCACTGAGTCCCCTCTGTTGGCCCTGGAAATGATACAAAGCAGTACGTTCAGCCCGTTTCCCCATGGTTCCTTGGCTGATTATTCGAATTATAGGTCTTCGACAGCTTACTGGAAGAACATTCCGCCTCCACCATTTATTCAGTGCAGAGATAGATGCATTCAAACAATCCTACATACAGAGAAACTTTTCTCCAGAAATTATTTTTAGAGATGTCAATGAACTGGTGGCAGAAGAGGCGTATGTACCAACCCTATTGCAGAAATGTTTGAATAAATATTGACATTCCGAATAGGACTACTGCGTTTGGATCAGTGAAAAAGGTCCCTACAGATCCTGACCTTCTCGTTGTTGGCTTCTCCTGTGTTGACTTTTCTGCTCTCAACTTTTACCGAAAATCGCTCGAGGAAATGGGAGAGTCTGGCCACACCTTCTATGGAGTCATTCGATATATGCAAAGGTGCCGCCCAGCATTGGTGGTCCTGGAAAATGTTTGCTCTGCCCCCTGGGAGCAAATCAAGACTATCTTGCAAGAAATCGATTACAATGGCTATCATATGAAGATTGACTCTAAAAACTATTACCTCCCACAGACTCGGGAAAGAGGATATATGATTTGCATTGATCAGAGAAGACTGGTGACAGAACCGGCGGGGGAAGCAAAGTCAAAGAAGTCGTCCGCTTTTGCACAGCTGATGAAGAAATTGGAGAGACCTGCAAGCTCCCCAGTAACCCAATTTCTCTTATCCCATGACGATATTCGCCTCCAAGATGCAGTTAACGATATTTCTGCCAATTCAAACAAGGACCGTCAAGCAGTTGATTGGACAAGGTACAAAGCGCGTCATCTTGGGTATAGAATGAGAGAAGGCCTCGGAGATAAGCGGCCTTTGACCAAGTGGCAGGAAAATGGTACATGTCAAATGCCAGACTTCTATTGGCACGGATGGAGCAGAACCCAGACGGAGCGAGTTTGGGATACCCTTGATGTCAACTTCCTAAGGACCGTTGCACGGGGATATGACATTAACTCTAAATCCCGCGTCATTGACCTTTCCCAGGGACTTGATAGAGAGTTGGACCAGAGGGCTTCCGGTGTCGCTGGGTGCCTAACACCCCGGGGGCAGCATTTCATTACTTCTAGAGGTGGCCCTCTTTTGGGAATTGAAGCTCTCGCCTTGCAGGGAATTCCAATCGATAGACTTTTGATTGGTAACGATGGCCAACGCGATTTGCATGATTTGGCAGGAAATGCAATGACCTCAACGGTAGTGGGAGCTGCTATCATCACTGCATTAACTCTTGGGTATCAGGCCTTACCTCTTCCCACCGCCCCTTGTGGACTTGACGATTCTGAGCTCATTGCCCAGCAGCCATCAATTGCACCAAACCACACAATGGTGCCACTATTGCCGAACATCGCAGACGACAATGGTATCCCAACAGGGGAACTGCACCAACTTAGCCTCAGAACCGCACGTCTTTGCTACTGTGACGGCCATATAGGGACAAGGTCGGATATTATTTTGAACTGCGACGCTTGTGGCCATACATCATGCTCGAAGTGTGGTAAAAATCCTCCCCATTGCTACAAACCGGTAGAAACGGATGAGTTGAAGCTGCGTCTACCCCCCATAGAGTTTGAGACACAGGCTAAAACCCGACTGCCCATGTGCCTCCAAGTTAGTGGCTTGAGCATCGAAATGTTTCAGAGCCTTCGAGAGCCAGATATGCAACCAGATGTTAATGATGCTTGGGATGCGTTCATAAATACAATTGAGCATTCTCTCAGTGATATTCTCAAATTTCAGGGGGTGATGAGACAAAGTGGCTGGACAATCACTTATGAAGGCATAAATTCGCTTCTCAAACTTACTTGCACTTCAATCGGGCTACAATGGCTGCTCTATGTTATACCCAGTAAATCAGAACCAAGCAACTCACCTCTTCGACAAATACTGAACCGACCAATTGCCAAAATGACACCAAGTGGCAGCAGCTTATTTGATGGGACATGGCTAATTGGGTCACCGATTAGCTCACAATTTGATCTTCTGGTAGCGGGTGGTGGTCATCTGGTGGATTCTCTCCCAGCCCGATCCGGCTTGCAACACCCAAGCTTTAGAAACTTGAGAACATGGTCTATTCTTCATATAGATGCAAAGGATGAAGACATGAAGAATTTAGATATAGACATCCGCGGCGCTTATGAACTGCTGCCTGATTGTGGTGCTGCAAGCGGAAGCTTGCGGAAGCGGCTAAATTTCCCAGACAGCCCTGTTTATTTATTCTTGGACCCTACAGAAATTGGACCTCATCAGTTGGATTCTTGGGTTTTCTCACTTGAACATGAGCGGCTTGGTTTTAGACAAGCGCGCAATACAATAGCCGAAGTTCGGCCAAATTGGAACCCATTGTACCTCAACCATGGCCGGGATACTGTTCCATGTTGGTACCGGAAGTGGAGGGAATCCGTGAGTGTTTCGTTGAGTGTCTATCGAACCTCGCCGCCTCCACAATATTTCATTGCAAATCCTTCAGAAGTTCTTGCGTCATGCAACTACACTTGTGATGGTTCTTATTCCACTCTCCTTCAATGCTCAGTTCCAGCCGATTTGTCAGATTTAGAAATTGTCCCTGGAATGGTGAAGACGGAGAATTTGTTGGAATCTGCTTCCATGCTCAAGAAATTTGGATGGATATTGCAGAGGGCAATTGGCATTACGCAATTTGAGAATTGGGAAACCGTTCAAACCTCCTTTCCTGGCTTCAAACTGGACTGTTCAACATGTGCTCCTGAGAAACCTCGTCTAGCTTGGGCTCTCGATGAAAAGGATCGTGTCTATGCATATGAGAACCCAGAAGATGCTGCCTCCTTCGAGAGAAGCATAAAGAGCCGACCAGCGCCGTTCTTGGGATTTACTACACTTGGTGAAAGCTCGATCCTTCACTTTCGGATTTGCTTGAATGTCTTAAGCCTTCTCCACAGAGCAGCCGGTAACTTGGGTGTTAAAGACAATGTGACTTTGCAATGGCGCCTGTGTATAGACACAACAGGATTCATCCCCCGCCGGCTACTTAAGCTTTTGGAAAAGAATAACAAACTGGATGCACCTCACACTCAGCCGCCAAATTTTAGACGACACCATTTACGGCCAGAACAACTACGTTCACTTCAATGGATGTGCAATCAGGAGAGTGATTATGCCCGGACGTTTGTAGAAGAGGAAGTAGTTGAAGCTCTTTTACCAACCATTAACTGGAGGGCGGAAGGAAAAGCTTCGACAGAGAAGATGGTCCTCGGGGGAATTCTTGGAGACGAGGTTGGATATGGAAAAACCGCAATATCACTCGGGCTTATTGACGTACAATACGAAAAAGATGTTGCAACTGTTCCAACATCCGTCAGGGGTCGTATTCCGATCAAGGCAACTATGATTTTGGTTCCTGGTCACCTCTTTGACCAATGGAAGAGAGAAATACATAAATTTTTGGGGAATACCTATAAAATTTTGGAAGTCAAGACGAACTCTTCGTATGGATCTACTACCATCCGTGATTTCGAGGAAGCCGACATTATCTTGGTATCTACATCAGTTCTGAAAGGAACTGCATACTATACCATGATGGAGTGTCTTGCTGCTGCTCCTGAGCTACCCAAAGGAGAAGGACGAATATTTGTTGAATGGCTCCATGACGCCCTCGGTTCATTATCTGAACAAGTAGATCGACTTCTTACTTCTGGGCCCGTGTCAGTCTTGAAAAATATCGATGATAGAAAAGATGAGCTTCGGCAAGGGAACGGGCTATCTAAGTACAAGCCTTCAAGGCGATTGAAAGGGCAAAAATTTCAAGAATATCTTCTGAAAATGCGTCAAACTGCTGTTATGACTGATCTTCATGAAACAACGGTGAAGGATACAATAGATGGAAAGGTCGATTCTATTGATTCAGCTGTTGAACTAGGAAAAAGAAAGCGAGAAGCCTCCCCAGCTGGTCAAGTTACTGAGATACAGCAGGAGTCCAAAAAGCCAAAAAAGGCTGCACAAACCCGCAAGGACGGGGGAAATATTTCTGTTGAAATATTCCATCTCCGCCAGTCAAGTACTGACTGGAGAAATGTTCGTTCTCCGCTGCTACATATGTTTGAGTTCAACAGAATCATCATCGATGAATTCACGTATTCAAAAGACAGAAACTATGCCGCTGTCCTAGCCATCTCTTCCAGGAAGAAGTGGATTCTGTCTGGAACTCCCCCCCTAAACAATTTTGCTGATGTTAAGTCTTTTTCTCCTTTCCTCGGTATTAACCTAGGTATCGATGAAGATGACGGCCGAAAAGTCGAGAACGAGAGATTGCGGACTATTCAACGCGAGAGAACAGGTATGATAACTCTATCAAAGGCCTCTAATTCCAGGTTGCTAATGTGAACAGAGGTGGAACAATTCCAGCCCTTAGTGACCCGACGGAGTACTGCATGGCATGAGAGGCGACATCAGGTGGCTCAGGGGTTCTTGGACCAGTTTATGAGAAAGGTGAGGCTTCTTCGTTTAACAATATGAGTAGATGCTGACTTGAGTAGAACATACCTGATATAGATGATATTCCTTGGACCGAGCATATCATTGGTGTGTCCCTATCAGCAGCTGAGCGTGCAGTTTACCTTGAGCTCTTCATGCAGTTAATGTCACAGAACCTGAGGTTGAGAAAACACGGACGCGGACTATACGACTCTGAAGAGATAGCTCGACTAGATGAAATCATTGGAAACAGCAGTGGCCCGGAAGAGGCATTGTGCAAACGTTGCTCATTGTTTATCTACAATGACCCTGCTTTTTCCTCCAATTTCTCATCACTGGAGGAACCAAATGAGATGAAACCGATGGATGACAACCCTCTCATCTATACTAGGCGCAAACAGATAAGCAGTCTTGCAACGGACATTATGTCCAGGGTAAGAAGGGGTCTTTGGCTTCGTGACCAACTAGACGAAGGCACAACGCATTTTGATAGGTTGTTGGATAGTATCGAGCAGGACAGGTTCGGGGATTTACTGGTTACTGCTGGTATCAAGATGCTTATCAAAAGGGCCAAAGTAATATCTGATCCAAGCGATGGCAGTATGTTCTATCTTGCAGCACTTGAAGTAAGAAAAGCCTTCGAAGCCATCCATAACCTTTCTCGGTGCTAACATACCCTAGAAAAAGAAGAACCCAGACGACCCAAGACCTGAGTTCCCAAAGAACCAAACAGAGCTTACCAGTGATCTCAATTACTGTACGGACAGCTTGCGTCGACTAGTTTATGAAACAATAGCTCATACTCGGGCCCTACGGCTATACCATGCTGTACAATGCTTCCAAAATCCGCCTCCAAGCTCAAAGTTCATTTGCTATAGTTGCAGCTCAGAGAGGGACGATCCTCGGTCACTCTCTATTTTAGGAGAATGCGGCCATAGTACATGCGAATCATGTATAGAACATTGCCAGCTTCGTGAAAGATGCTTACTAGAGGGATGCAGCGGAACAGTCCATGAATATCGGATCATCAAGTGGACTGACCTGTGCCAGTCGGAGCGGCATACACCAACAGACAAGTTGGCAAAGTATGGCGGCTCAAAATTCACAGCAGTTATCGAGTTGCTTGAAGATGCAAAGAGAGTCCCTGCGGATGATCAAGTTTTGCTCTTCATTCAATTCCCTGAGTTGATGGATGCAGCATCAAAGGCATTGGAGTCTGCAAGCATACCGCACACCGTTATTCAACCAGGAGACCGCACTCCAACCAGCAAAATATCCGAATTTCAGAACGGCAAGGAGTCAGTTAAAAGCAAAGTTTTGATATTGAATCTTGGAGACGTTACTGCGTCAGGGCTGTAAGTAGTCCCGATGCCATTGAGACATAAACACATATCTAATTACAATGTGCTTCAGGAACCTACAAAATGCAAATCACATCATATTTTTTGGCCCTCTGGTTGCTCGATCACAGTATGACTATAACTCGGGGATGGCCCAAGCAATTGGGCGCTCACGACGATATGGTCAACTCAAACATGTTCATATTTACCATGTTTTGGCCCTGAGAACAGTTGAAGTAAATATTTTTGAGAAGCGCAGGAAGCAGTACCTTGCAAAAAGGGGAGATCGGTTTATTGCAGTCCAGAAGAGCGAGATTCAGGAAACGGATGAGGTTGACTGGAAAGGGTTCCCGTTGGAAGGGTCAAACGCAGAGAGCTATCAGGATAATTTTGACGATCAGTAGGCAATTTCTGAATCTATGACTTTGTATGTGTTCCATGCTATTGAAACCTATATTTTGATACCTCTTGTCTTGAGTCTATAATCAAGCCATGTTATTTATACGTTTACTTTTACTTGACTTAATCTGTATGATGGCCAGTTCTTTATGAAAGACATTATATTGTCCAACACAATGCTGTTATGAAAACACCTTTGTAACACATGAATTTGGGTAATCTTGTCAATTAAGTCCCCGTCTATTTTAGGGCTCCCTGCAAGTCGAAGGCAAAGTATATGACTGCATAACTGACCGGTACAAGATACTGTACAAAAAAGTGAAAAGTGTAGAAAAGCAGTATGAGAAGCAGAATCGCCTAATTTCATCTAGGAAGATTCAGCCTCCATAAGGCTCATCATAAGTGTAATGAAAACACTCCTGGTCCATCCACACCTCATCCCAATTTACAATTCCCCGTCTTTTCTCAAGGTCTCATTTCCCCAGAGTGGCTCCGTCAAGCTTGTCAACCCGGCGCTGTTTTCACAAGTATGTCTGCCACTCAAGGGTCCTGGCGGTGGGACCTTTACGCTGGACTGTGTTCCATTCTCAGCAGCAACGGCGCTGGCTTTGAGAGCATCAAGCAGCTGGATAGTGGATTCGGGTGTGAGATCCTCGTAGTAGTCGTCGTTGATCTGAACCATTGGCGCATTTACGCAAGCTCCGAGACATTCGACTTCGAGAACGGTGAAGATGCCATCTGGGGTTGTCGCGCCGTGCGATGATACGCCGAGATGTTCCGTTATGGCCTTGACGATCTTGTCACTTCCACAGCCACCGAGCTGGCATGGTGTCTAAGCACACATCAGAGTTAGAAGAGAAGAGCGTCAAAAAATGCCTATACAAGGGAAAGGGAGACGCACGGTAGTACATATCTGGACAAAGTACTTTCCGACTGGCTCACGGTTGTACATGGTATAAAAGGTAGCAACCTCGTATACTCGCATGGGTGGCATTTCCAGCATGCGTGCAACCTCGTTCATCACGCTGATGCTGGTATATCCGTGCTGCCGCTGTCCAAGGTCCAATAGAGGCATGACGGCAGCCTTCTTATACTGGGGAGGATAGCGCTTAAGGATCTCATCGATAACGGTAAGATTTTCCTGGGAAAACTTGAACGGAATGGTTGGGTTGTTGGAAGGAGTGTTTCGGTGCTATATCCCCAGAACATAGACATCAGTATCCATTGGACTTCATCATTGCGCACACGTTTCCAGTTCAGGTCGGCCAAGGAAATTCGAATCGCAAACCGGGCACTTACAACGTGGAGAACATCGCTCATGAGAGGCGATGCGGTTGTGAATGTTCGACATTGCCGCGAAGAGAACTGTGGGAGAGACTGGCGGCCGGCCTGCCGGAGGGTGAAGGGGAGTATCTTGGAAGCCATCCCAGCAGACAAAAGATCAAGGCAACTCTCAGAAGGCCGCTGGACGGTACAGACGCAGACAATGGCTCTCCTCGCTGCTGTTTGGTGCTTGAAGGCGATGCTTGCGGTCGACGTTGAAGTTGGTGATGGACGATTGTCGAAGAAACATGGGCGTCGCTTTTTGTCCCAGCCAATCAGCGTGCGTAGAATTGAAATCCAGCAACATCTCCATTTTTTTTGCTGTTGCAAAGAATGAAAACATGAAGAAATACGCTATTTCAGCGACCATGCGATTTACAGAGGGAATTCAGGGGAGAGAATTGATTTGATTGAAGATACTAGTTAATCAACTACCTAAAACTACTGGTTGATAAAGGGATTCGTTATTCATCACAGGCCCATGGACAGACGCGGTGATTTAACTAGAGGCCGACGACTTCCAGGCCGCTTGGGATCTTTGCCTCATACTCAAGGACGAGTCTGATATCGACGGTCTTCTGCAGAGTGATCACCCACTTAACCTCACCGTCCTTGTTAATGTGGACGGTGCCTTTACCCCAGTCCTTAGCCCTCTTGGGGTCGATGGAAACATCGGCTCCGATCTTTGCAGAATCTCCCCTGTCAAGCCCCTTTGGCTCAATCAGACGGACGCGGATCCGCTCATCCTCGCTGACGGGAATTTGATCAAGGACGACCAAGGACACCGGCGAGGACTTGGTGTTGTTGATTCGGCAGACACGTGTGAAAATGGCGCAGTCTTCCTTGTTGAAGTAGCCAGTGGTTGCGCGTCTGACCTTGGGCTTGGAGTATATCACTTGGATGGCCGGGTCAACTCCAAGGTTAAGGTTGAATGGGACTCCAGGGTTACAGTTGGGAATGGTCGCCTTGCCCAAGAAAGCATCGTCAACAGTTAGACCAGCCTTCCCTCGAAGGAGAGGTGTGGTCGACGTATTGGTCACTCTCGCCTTTAGGAAAGCCGCTGGCTTCAACTTTGGAATGATCACATGCGAAAAAGTCATGGAGGAGAGCTCAATTTCCGCAATTATATGCCGTCTGACGTGAGAGGATGGCTGCAGGGTACGTGATCCAGGCACGTTATATGTGGTGGTCAGTCCATAGTCATGACGAGACGACTGCCTGAATGCAAGAACATTGGATGATCCCTGGATGGTTGATGCATCGTCCTCTAGTTGATTATCATCGTCGTCGTCGTCAAAATCTTGGTCTTCGTCATTATTAGCTCCATCAGGATGGGACGGCGCTGCACTCCCAAAACCAAAGGCAGTGCGTTGGTCATTGTTGGCTGAAGCACCGAAAAGCTGATAACGCGGCGCACTCTGTGCTTGAACTTGTTGCATCATCTGCTGCCCTTGCACCTGGGGTACTGTCAGTGACTGTCGTTCAGTTTCATTGGCTCCAAAAGGAGCTGCAGAACCGAATAGCCTGCCTGCTGCGGGCGGCGGTTGCGTGGAAGTGTTCGTAGGCCAGGGAGGAGGATAGCGTACCGGCGCATTTTCATTCATAGACCTTGATTTTCTATATTGTTTTGCTTCTCCACTTTCTGCACTGGCTCTTAGTGCTCCGGTCCAGTTGCTCATCTTCTTAGAGGGTATTGTGTCGGTTGCGACCTCTAACTCCACTGCCTCATGTTTCCTGAGCGCCACATTCCATGGCAACAGGGTAGGGATATGCTCATCAACTCCTGAGAAGGTCGTCTGAGATGTGGAGAGGATAACGTTAGTATCTTTCCAGGTCTCACAACTCCTGTTGTAGTATTCAGCTCGATAGACCAAGCTTCCAGATGAGGTTGGCGTGTTTAGCATCAGATCATATCGTGGAGTCCACCGAGCAACCGAAGTAACATATGTTAACGATAGAGTTATATCATCGTTGATATCAGGCTTCTTGACGGAGGATGCTGAGTCTCTTCTGTCCTCAGGCAAAGTCCCGTCGCCATGTCCTTCAATATGAACAGTAACACGGCCGATATAGATATTCCAGAAGCTTGAGATATCCGCTCGGGCCTCTCGCTTTTTCTTCTCCTTCAACTCCTTCTCTTTCAATTTGGCCTTCCTCTCCTTACGTGATGGTTTTGCAGCGCGGTCTCTCTCCACCTCGAATCTTTCTTCCAGCCGCTCTTTCTTCCGTTCTAATTTCTCTTTCTTTTCGTTGAACTCGGCGATCTGCACCTCCGCTTTCTCATAGGTTTCACGCAAGTCGGCTCGTTTTTTCTGGTAGACGTCGATATATTCTGCCACTTGGGTGGCTTCAAGATCCTTTGCATGCATGCTCCTGCCATAGGAATCAAGAAATGCTAGGGACTGAGTCGATGATACCTTGTCATTGTCGAGATAAGCAAGTTTGGCAGATATTTCCTTGATCTCAGCTATGACTGAGTCCAGCTCTGACCTGTCGACGCCAAAGGTATCATCTGGGTCTTCTGAGTCAATTTCCTCTCCTGTGCTGTCATCATCAGGAAATAGATCCTCGAAGTCTTCGTCACGAAGAACCACCGAGGTCTGGATATCAGTGATAGTGGCAGGCCCATGGCCAGTAACTCGAAGCGAGTCAAAGTCGACTCTATTATCAAAGCCAGAAATGATGATCTTGTTAGGACCAGCCTATTGTCCATTATTAGTAACGCATCAGACGAGAGTATGAATGACCAATATTTTACAAGGAGTATGGACTTACTTTGATCGGCACATCAGCCAATTCACGAACAATGGTAGCCCGCTCTGGAGCAAGCGTCACAGTCTTCGTCGGAGTTCCCTGGAGGGACAGCTCGACTGTGTTTACCTCGTATGACGACATGGCTATGAGCCCGTATGAGTTTACTAGGCCTTGTAGGAGGGTAAGTAGCAACCGTTTCGTTTCTGTGTTCGACGCGCTTCAACACTTCAGTTGTGCAGATACAGCAGCCGGAGAAGGCAGAAATTTGAAGAATAGGTAGAGAAAGGCGAGGGAAGAAGAAGAGTGTAGGAGCTGAGATGCAGACGAAGGCACTCGCTTATATAGTTAACCCCGGTCGCTGATGCGGCTCAACAGTGCTGCTGCCTTGAGGTTGAGATACGAAGGACTCCACCAATGGATCGGCTTCACAAGGCGAGAGTTATAGAAAATGAAATTCCAACGTCACATTTCAACGTATAGAGTATAACTAGATTTATTCGTTTCTCTATTAATTAGTTATTCTTTATTCTTTATATTTTTTCTTATATTTTTTTTCACCGAATTTATTGTTTATTATTTTTATTATTTTTATTATTTTTATTTTATTTTTATGCTCTTTTAAACTTTCAAGGTTGAGTTTATTTACGATTACATAAGCAATACCATGACGTAATCAACCTTACCTTCACGTGACAGGGTTAGGCAGCAAAGCTCATCCGGTAAATTGTAATAACAGGACCATCCCGCATCATCTAATAGTTCACCGTATATTTCGACCAAGCTTAGAGCACCCAGAGCTGTCTAGCAATATATCAACCCTGTAGTCCGCTTTCTATCATTACTCCTCCTGTTTTCTCGTAGCTATTGTGCCAGGATGTCTATGACGTAATTATTAGGTAATCGAGTTTACCACGTGATAGATATCAAACCTTAATTCCTCGCGAAATCGATAAGAAAAATATCGAGATGAGCCTGAAGGTCACAACCAACCACTACAAACTGCTTTTCGTTGGATGCTCCTCTCTATCTCCTCTTTATTCGGCTAAATAGTGCATACCCTTGATTCTTTCATGATATAATTATTAAATACACATTTTCAATATTCGAATTTGCTCACATACCAAATATTTTGCATAATCTACACAATAAACCGTGACTCAGCCCGCAGATTACTATTGAAAGCTCCTCCAACATAATACCCATATTCTCAAACTCGTCCAAGGCTCTATTCAACTTGACTGTGAAGGATAACAGGGGGTTCCTGGTCGCAGCTACGGCTAAATCCGCTGTTTTTCGTGTCCTTTGCTCATTTTTGGAGCGCTGCAAGGGGTCTGCAGTCAGGCTACATAGCACCGCTGTCAGCCCATTGCCGCGGGAGGATAATATAGTAACCATGCCCGAAAAGATAGACCAGCGGATTGATGGAAAGGTTACTCGGATATTTCCTGTCCATAGTTTTTCAGAATGCTCGCCGTGTCAAGATATTCTTGGGAAATGGGCCACACAAGTCGACAAAGGCGGGCCAGAAGTAACAGCCCTCCTTGAGGCCGCTGAAGCAATACGGAATAGTGATATCCCTGTAGCCTTTCCGACTGAGACGGTTTATGGGCTAGGCGCTGATGCAACTCGCAGTGGAGCTGTTCAAGGAATATACAAAGCAAAACAGCGGCCTTCGGATAACCCGCTGATCGTCCATGTTAGCTCTAGGGATCAACTAGAAAGACTCCTCATGGACCCTAAGCAATCTAATGGGCCTATCAAATGCCATTCTACGTCCCCTATTCCAAAAATCTATGAACCATTAATTGAGAGGTTTTGGCCGGGGCCTCTAAGCATTATACTTCCCAACCCATCCCATAGGCCTTTAGCTCCAGAAGTTACTGCAAACCTCCCGACCTTTGCTGCACGAATGCCTTCATCCCCTCTTGCACGACTTCTTATTGCGCTTGCCGACAGACCGGTGGCTGCACCCTCTGCAAATGCGTCTACAAAGCCATCTCCAACTACTGCACAACATGTATTTACGGATCTCCAGGGGCGGATAGAAATCATTTTAGACGGCGGGCCATGTGGAGTGGGCGTTGAAAGTACGGTAGTTGATGGACTCAGCTCACCTCCCGCCATTCTTCGACCTGGCGGCGTTGGAATTGACGAGCTACGAACTTGTCCGGGATGGGAGGATGTTCAAATCGGTTATAAAGACGGCGCTCTCCAAGGCAAAACTGCTCCTCGGGCACCTGGAATGAAATATAAACATTACTCCCCCAAAGCAAGAGTCGTTCTTTTCGAACCTGGCCAAGACACCGCCGCTGTTATGAACAGAATAATTGCCGATATTAATAAACAGCCCGAATGGGCAAATGGATCAGCTGCTATCGGTGTCGTCCGGACAAAGACCTGGAAGAAGGGACTAGGAATCTCTCAGGTGTCGTTATCCAATGGCGAAAGCTGCGAAACTACCACCTCCACTATAGGTTCAATTCTCGATATACCTATTGATTGTGACCGAATCAATGCGTCTTCACGCCGTATCAATATGCTTGACCTTCATTTGGGGCAAGACACCTCATCTATTGCACGGGGCTTATTTTCAGCCCTTCGCAGTCTTGATGAGAGGGACGTACCTGTTATTTATGTGGAGGGGATATCAGACACCGAAGGGGATCTTGCAGCCGCCGTGATGAATCGCCTACGAAAAGCAGCAGAGGAAGAAGTTAAGGTGTCTCGTTGAATAGAGGAAGATGGAACATACACGGTTACAAAGGCACAATGGGAATTATAGGTTAAAAAGCACTTAAATATTTATTTGACCGGTTGGTTTGCATATTTATGGGAATAGATGTAACTAAAAAGGCTGGCCATGACATTGGACATCAAGATAAACACACCCCACGACGTAATGATACTTGTTATTTAACTCTTTCTCAAAACCTATCTATATAATGCATATGCTACCATACGACAATGCAAGGCCTGTCTATTTCTTTTTACCACCCTTACCTGGCTTCTTCCCTTTGCCTTTCCCCTTATTTTCTGTGTTCTTGGGTCCAACACTTGCACTCGAGCCAGCAGCACCAGCTACGGAAACTATAGTGAATCCGCCAACAGGCAACGTATTCATGACCTCGACATCCCTCCAGGCTTTAATGCAATCTAGCTCCATAGAAAGCAGCTCATTCGCATCTTCAGCTTTCGCATCGGTTTCCTCGTTCGTCTCCTTCGTTTCGTCAGAGTCACCTGTACGTGCAGCTGGTTTCTTCCCACTGGACCGCGACTGTAGAACAGTTGCATCGTGAATCCATTTACCAAGGATATCTTTAACAGCTTTTCCCTTCTTGATCTTTCCCGGTTGCAATTTTGCGCGGTACTTGTACTGTCCCAGAGCAGCCCAAGGAGCGCACACGGGGATGGCGGCTTCGATCTCATCACCTTCCACAGGAGTACCGACGAGAGCCGGGAGTATCGAGAAATCAAGCTTATGCTCTTCCCCAGAAGCATCCTCGACGGAGTTTCGTGTAAAAGCCTCTTGCTGGCGTTTTACAGCCTGCAGAGCGCGTTCATGTTGTGCTCTTCGTCGTTCCTTTTGTGCTTCACGTTCAGCTTCGATGTCAGCCTTTGTTTTTGGTTTGTTGGTGGGAGCCGAGGGCCCAGCAGCGGATCCTAGTAAACGGAGCGCCAGTTTCCTATCTTCTTCATCCTGATCCTTGTATTTGGTAGCCAGTTTCTTCGCCTTTCCACGCTTACCGCGGACAGGCGGTTTGGATTTCTGTGTCCCTGATGAGCTAATAGCTGATGGTGTTGATGCTCGTGACTCCTGGGTGGCAGAAGGAGTAGCCAATATAGATTCGTCGTCGGACTCTTCTGAATCCTCGGGCCCCTCTGCATTCTTAGATGGACCTTCTACAGGCTGATTTTCTGCCTTTAAAGCCTCTTCCTTGTCTGCTTCATGAACTTGCGCTGGATTTGAATCCAAGGAGTCCTCCACATGCATAGATTTCAGTTGTTCTCCTAAGGGTGCAACCCTCTCATCAATGATATCCTTTTTGGAATCCTCTGGCTCTTCCTGGTGTTCATCCTCTTGCTCTAGAGGAACGTCCTCTTCTGGATCCGATTGGTTTGCTTCAGGCTGGTCCATATCGCCAGTGCTGGAAATCGGTTCGTCATTAGCTACATCATCTTCTGGCGCAGACGGTAGACATTTTTTGTGGTTCTGAACACTCCGATTTGAAATTTGGAATAACACGGCAAATCCGAGTACTATCTGTCCAGGAGGTATGTGATTTTTCTCGCCCTTTATCATGAAATGGCCGGCCTTGAGGATGTCGCCCGTAGATGTCATTTTCGACACTTGGGACGCATGAACCCACCATCCCCCCATGGCTGCCTTGGTATCCCAAGCCTTTGATGAGGCTACAGTGTACGCACTTGCCTGTGAGATTGTGTTCGGGGGAATAGGGTCATCGGGGGTATCAGGTTTATTCTTGACGATCAATGGAACACCGCCGTCCAAGTCAGTATGCACGTATATATCTCCCTTTTTCATGTATCGCTGAAAAAGTATCTCGTCTTGCTGATGGTCTCTCCCTCTATGGCAAATATCAGTATAATGGCCCCGTATAACTATTAGAAGATCATGTGCATCTACTTACCCTATAACGAGATAGCCATCTGAGGAAATGAAAAAGAAGAACTTCTCAAACCATGTTGGGTTTCTGGTCCGGCGTAGGACTGGCTTTTCCTGCTTCAAAGCCATCTTAAGGTCTGCCTTAACTTTCCTCTCAGTGCTTTTGATAGCTTTTGTGGAAGCCTTCAGCGTCTTCTCTTCCTTCACAGCCGCAATTTTCTTCTCATCATAATATTGTCGGGCATTGGCCCAGGGAGAAATTCCCAGGTCGATATCGATACTTAGCCGGGTATCTTTCATCTCCTTCTTCTCTTTCAGGGGTTTTGTCAACTGTTTCTTTTGACTGGGCCTCTCATATTCGTCGTCACCGTACCCATCATCATCTTCCTCCTCCTCTTGTTCTTCCTCAGATTCTTCTTCCTCTTCTTCCTCATCAACTTCAGTTCCCTCTTCATTCAATAACACGGTTATTGTATTTTCGTAGAGTTTGAGAGGCAACTTGATAGACTGGGCAACAGGATTGCCCTTCCCCTGTTCCATCTCGATCAGCCTAGCAATCTCGACCCAGTCCATGCCCTGTGCCACTAGACCATTAACAGCATTCATTGCTTCCTCTACCCGAGGTAAATTTGTCTCGATAGCACGAGCTTTTCGAACATGAAATTCCTGTTTTTCCTTCAGAGCATTAACCCTCTTCTCATGTTCTCGTTTAGTACTTTCCAGTTTCTTCCTTGCAGCATCTTCTTTCTCTGTCAAGCGAGACTCAAGCTTTCGAGCTTCTATTGAAGAGAAATATCTATCGACGGCGCTGTTGAAATTTTCAAAGCGAAGTATAGTTGTGTCTGGTGCTTCTTTCGACTGACTTGGTTCAAAGGGATGGAAATCTCTAAATTCAGTCACAGGTGCCTTCTGTATGTCACCCCCGACATCCGAAGCTGTGGGTGCAACATTCTTCGCTATAATATAACCGGCTTGTTGGGAATCAGAGGACAAAGCGGTATTGACTCGATCTGCCTCTTGAAGTACCTCCATGAGTTTCTGAACTAAATTATTATCCGTCAATATTTGCGCTGGTTGAAGCTTGGAATCGAACCCGACTACATTGAAGGCATGGTCAAGGAGCGTAGGTGGGTATTCTGGGAATCCAAAGTATAAACTGCGCTTCAACACCTTCGAACCATTATCCTGGTCGAGGGCCGACTTGAGCCTTTCGATGGTAAGCGGAGGTATGCCATTATAATTCAGCTTGCTCTCTAATCTGTATGTCATGCCGATTTTCACCTCCTCGATATCGCTTCCGGCTGCGACATGACGCAGAAGAGCAACGATTTCATACTTTGCGTCTGTCAATATAAGATTCCCTGCTGCAAAGAACTCGAGGTATAACCGGAACAGGCCATCACTGATCTCAAACTCAATGATGCGGTCTGTTCCTATCTGGTGGACACCGGTAATTCGTCTAGTTTTGACGAGTTTTCGGAGCCGGCTAACGAAATGCGAGGGCGCATCTGCGGTTGTGCGTGATGACTCCGTAAGGTGACAGTGGAAGCCGGCATTGATAATAAGCTGCTTTTTTATATCGGGGAGGGCGAGCTTGAAAAGGAAAGTTCGCTATACAGTAGATTAGCATTCAAAGCCAAATACAAAAGATTCCTCCAGGGCTTTGGGTTTGAGCATACTCCAGAGATATCATAGATGTTTGCGATTCTCAGGCCGAGGATGTTGGCGGAGAGCTCACGGCTTATGACCTACAAGCAGTTAGCACAGAAGACGCAGAGAAATAAACGGGTGCGTACCTTTACATCCAAGGAAGAATATCTCTGCTTCATTGTTAATTATGTTGGCTCGTCCGTCGTAGTTTGCGCAAGGAAACGCTTCGATATCAATCGATGAGCAACCAAATTGAACGGAATAAAAAGTGACGTAGGTGGGGCTGACAAAGCACACGACCAAGTTGATATTGAATGAAGGATCCTAGCAGGAGTTGGGCCATATAGATCTATGATCGCTAGATGGATTTTGAAGGTGTGCAGAAGGTTAGAAACTCTTGTGGTTCTTGTGGCCAAATTTAAAAGCATGTAGAAGATGGGAGTGGACCAAATGAGACAGAGTATCAACCAAACATGCCCGAGGGACACCTATGATTATGGCTGTTGACAAACGTACACGTATTTTTGAGCGAGGAAACATGTGGAAAAAGACATTCATTCAGAATCAGCCGTTACGCCGTTATGCCCACCAAAAAGATAGAGCGTCAAAAGAGAAACAGGAAACAGTACACAGGCAAAGAGAAGAAAAATCTATGCCGAACCTCCTCAAGTCATGAAACACAGAAACGAAGATGAAAGTGAGTGCAGACTTGCTATTATAGACCCTGTCGTAGCTGTTCTGCAAGCCGTCTCTTTCCAAACTCCCAGGCGTTCAGCAGTCCCTGCTCAGACAGATCTATGTTCTTCATGTTTGGTGCATCCTGAGCAGGAGCCTTGCTGACACGGGAGGCAACCTGGACAGGGTCCGTCTCGAGGATAATGCCGTCGTCAATAATCTCGTCAATTGCAAGGGAGACAAGGTCGTAGTTCTCGATAATGGTGCGCTTATCCGTTGAGCCGCTGTGTACGTTAGTTAGCTATGTTCACACCCCCTTTGTGTAATGACGAGCCAATGCGTACCCTAGCAGTATACTGAGCGAGTCTCTGAGAGTAACAACGACGTTGTAGAGCATGACTTCGTTCTCTTCTGCGCTGCCCACGACGTAAAGCATGACATCGCCCTCGAACTTGAAGACAACCACACGGTTGTCATACAGTATTATATCGCTCGACTGCTTGTTCGTCTTCTCCAGCAGGCCCTTTTCGAATGACTTCTGGTCTTTAACGGCTGGGTAGGGGTTTGCACCGGGGTAGTCTGTCGAGTCCGCTGCTGCGCCAGCTGGGGGGTGCGGCGCAGAGTAGTACTTTGCGAATATCCGCGAGCAGTCGTCGGTGGCCATGATCAGGACCGCATTGACGGAAAACAATGAGAGCGGAGCAAGCATCTTGACTTGGTTTCTTTAATCCTTCCTTTGTCTTCGGATTCTCTTATTCTTGTCTTCTGGTCTTCTTGTCTTGTCGACGGCTTGTCTGGTTGTTCGTTGCTTGCTCGTCTTCGACTTGTTGGCTCCAAGACGGGTCACGTGATATCAACTTTTCGCGAACTAGGAAGAAAATGACACGAAGACGACGACGACGACGACAAAGACAGACGAGCTGATAGTGGAATGCGTGCTTGCTGTATAATCCTTATTGCTATACCTGCTATAGTAACAAAATGATACCCCTATGTATGGCCGGATACACAACGGCTGCGGCAGATATGTCTGGTATACCGTTACTACAGCTTCACTGTTTGTCATACAGCAACAGATATTATGACTAGTTACCAGTTTGGCTATAACAGAAGGCTGATTTCATCAATATGAAAGGGCTTTGTCAATGTCCCCGGCCTACTAGTTCCAGACATCTGTTACATGCCTTTGAGCTATCCAAGACTGCGCTCAAAACGGCCTTTGCTGCCTCTTCTTCATCCCCCCTGAATCCACCAGCATATCTCCTCAGCCTGTCTGGATGCCATCTCAGCTTCTCCTGTACCATCTGTGCCTTCAGTGTATTCAACTTAGCCCGAGAAGCTCCCTGAGTCCGGATATCAAATACAATACCCTCCCGTGGTTCCTCCGGCGCAAGAGCGTCTCTCCTGATACTATCTGCATGCACATAAGTTGGATGCAGACCAAAGGCCTGCACAAAGAAACAAAACGCATTCCACTTCCTGAGCTGAAAAATATCCTCTCTGATTTCCCTCGGTAGCCGACGATGTTTCATAAGTCCGCGGCTTGGTTGGGAATTTCTGGTTAGAGGACTAGACCTGAGGCTGCTAGTCGGCCATGGTATCGTCGAATGTTGACCACTTGATGTGTCCTTGCTGTCAAAAACGGCTTTCCACGCAGTATTATACTCCTCAATAGTTGTCCTGGATGAGCTTGGAGTTGGGTTGTCCGTGCTAGGCTGCTTTGTCTGGCCTGTATATGCTCCTGCACTGAAGTGGTGGCTCCTGGGACTTTGCTCCCACTTATTCTCCCAGTGAACATGCCTCTCCTTTGCAAGATATTCCATCATCTCAGAAACAGCACCGTGAAGGCGCTCAAACTCGAGTTTCTCACGTCTCACCTTCCCTTTCAACTCCCTAACCTCTTCTTTCAGTCTCCTCACGGTCTCATATAGAGATTGATCCGCACTATCTTCCTTCTCGCCGGCATTCTCACCCAAGTTCTCAAACAAGCCCCCTAGACCTGACTCCTGATGGCCACCCATAGCCGTCTCAGTACCTCCCATCTCCTCTGTACTTGACACTTCATCTTCTCCCTCGACTTCATCCACGTACTCATCACTGTCCTCGTCAACGGACATATGCTCGCTGGCACTTGCCTCCCCCCAGCCCGGTATATGTCCATCCATAAAACGGGGAGCGCTGTTAAACTGCGGAGCAAGAGGTGGTTGGAAACTCAACGGCACCGTCCTTCTGCCCCCTTCGTTCAAATCAACAAAAACAAAGGGTTCTGTAGTATAACTCCGGCCCCAGGATTGTGTATTGAGTGGAGGGGGCGGAGGGGGCCCTGGGTCGAGTACATGGCAGATATCAGCGAGTGTTGGAGTGTTGGTTGGATGGATCCAGCTGGTAGCGAACGGTCGTCTTCCCCCGTGGTGATGCTGTCGTTTATAAAACGAAGACGGGTGTCTTGTTGAAATATAATCCTCCAAGCCTGGTACTCCATCCCATATCGTTTGCCTCGCTTCCATTTTAAATAGTTATATTCTTTCGTTCAGGGGTGGGTTGTCTGTATCAACGTGTGTTCAATATGGCCTGCTGCCGAGCTATGCGATAAATGTTTGAACCGGCATACGTCTTATGAACAACTCTCGAAAGGACAGATTTACGGCTAAATGCCAATATGATACAATGCAGCCTTATTGTTTGCTCAAGTCACACTCAAGTACGATTTGTGTAATGTCAAACAACGCCCGACCCGACTCAGCGGCTTCGAAAGGCGCCGTCTATCGTGGCACCGCATCAATACATGCCTTATCCATCATACATTTATCTACAAGGAACGGATGCCCTCCGCTGGGCAAAGAAGGCGAGAACTGCCGTTTCATTTTCCATACATTGTCCTGGGGATGTGCGCGGTAGATAGTATGCAAAACTGATATACCAAGAAAGTAACGTGTCGTACGGATGGAAGCATGAAAGGCAATACGATGCGATGAGATGCAAGGCCAGCAACCAACGAGAAGAAGGATGGGGGGGCAATGGGCATGTCATGGGTATAGATATAGACAGATCAAATTGCGCAGCCAAGCTTGCATCGCAGTCCTGAATCAAAGGCATTAGACAAGAATATATTTATGTGAAAATGGCATCAGGGGGGGAGGGAACGAGACAAATGAAAGACGACAAAAAAAGGGGCTAAACAAGGAAAATAACATAGTAAATGGCATAAAATCGGGGGATATCTAATACACTATTTTCGAAATAGATCTTTATCTCAAGTCAAGGCGAGGTAAGGTATAAATCAATAGTGGCTGCGTAAATAGATGGATGGACGGGGAGGGATCAGGACGACGGCCGCGAGTTGCTGGAATCAGACATCGTGAAGCTGCCGCGGTTGAACCATCCTGCCCAGCTGCCTCTATTCGCCTTCTTGCGGGCAGCTTCATCGGTCAGGGGATCAGCATCCATCTCCTGGTTCTCCTGCACCAGGCGCAGCGGACGCAACTTGTTCTGCTGCATCACCGCCCCAGTGTAGTTATTCATTCCAGGACCAGAGCGAGGAGGACTGGCCGAGGCAGCGCCGCCTTCCATGGACCCAACGTCTCCACTTCTATCGCTGGTCAAACTTGCAGCACCGCTGAAACGACGGTCAGCACTGCGCGTGGAGATGGAGGTGCCTGTGCCGCCTGGTGCAGTGGCGACAGATGAGCGCTTGGATGCCGCGCCGGGAGCGAAGAACGGGCCGTTGTTTGACAGGGTTGGGCTGATGCCAGGGCTGATGGGGCCTGTGGATGGGGAGCGACCGCTGGGAGGGCCGCGGTACATCTGGCTGATTACGCTTGCCGTTCCAGCTGCAGCGCCGGCATGATCCAGCTGGTCTGATCTTGTTCGACGGTGCTGGACGGTGCGAGAGCGTCCAAGTGGGATTCTAGGAGCAGTGTCGGGGTTTTCATGGGCGGATGGAGTAGGCGGTTCTCGAGGGGAGGACTGAGGAGGGGAGTGAGTAGATGTAGATTGAGTGAGTTGGCTGGGCGGTCTCTGTCTGTTGCTAGGACGGGCCGGTTGGCCAGAAACAACAGATTTGGCACGCTGAAGGAATGATTGCTGTTGCTCTGGCGTCTCGTCTTTCTCAGCAGGAGGCGGCGGAGGAAGTTCCTTGTCCTTGTTTCCACTCTTGGGGCCTGTGTTATCGGCATCACTCTTGTCGAGGATATGTTCGAAGCCCTCATGCTGTAACAGTCTGCCAATGATTCGTTCAATGTAAAGACTCAGAGCCTTGTTCTGGTCCTTGTAGCTCTTCAGCTCGCTCTCCAGCTTGCGTTTCTCGTTGTCTTCGCCTCCCTCACCGACAGAATCCAGCTCGTCGGCCAGAGAAGAGCCACCGGTCCCGTTTGTATTGGCAGGCGGATGGGCGTCGTGCATAAAGTCTCCCTTGGTGAAATCCCCATTCAAGGTCCGCTCGCTGAGCAGAAGCTGGTAGCTTTCATTATCTTCCATTAGACGGGCGTTGGCCATGCGGGCTTCGAGGAGCTCTCGTTCTAGTTCTTGCTGACGGCCTCCTCCCAGATTCTCCATTTCAACGATTTTGATCTGTGCTTCGGCCAGCTCGAGCCGTAGGGATTCAATCAGCTTGTCTTTTTGCAATATCAGTTTCGAGTTATTTCTGGATGGACTGCGTTGAAGCTGAGATGAAGATGGAGCAAATTGTCCGTTCTCTATATCTGGAGATGAGCGGTTACGGAAACTCGCTGCGTTTCTGTCAGTCATGTTCTTGATAAGGGGGCAATGTAAAGGGATACTAACGAGAGCGAGATAGGTTGCGTTCGCCGTCAACTCCCATTCGAAGGTCCTTTTGGGCAATGGTCTCCTTTAACCGCTGGATGGAAGCCTCGAGCTCTTCCTCCCTCTTCGCCTGGTTCTCTTTATCTGCCATCATCGACTCGCGCTCAGTCTCATGCTTTTGCTCCAAATCCCGGATTTGCCTGTGAAGCTCCTTGATTTCGTCACGCAGCGGGTTTATCTGGCCGTCTTTCTCATGTGCCTGTTCCTCGAGCCGGGTTTGCTCGCTGACTGCCTCGTCGAGTCTCATCTGCAGCACGCCGAGCTGTTTTCGATACTGGTCTGCGACAGTCTCCGCCTTCTGGACCTGCTCCTTGAGATCTTCGATCAGGGCCGTGTTGGCTGCCCGGGCTTCCTCGTCCTCGTTATTATGAGGGTAGTTCCGTGGTACGCTGCTCATGCTTAGGTTGGATCGGCCCAACCCAGCCCTCCTTGCGGCTGCGGCACGGGCTGAGACTGGACCTGGTGACCCTTTGGTCGAAGGGGAGCGGCCAACGCCATTCGTCGTCGCGCCAGGAGACTGCGAGGAGACCTTTCGCGGTCCGCCTGGGCTCGTCTGAGCATCGGTCGAGGGCGTCCTGCGGCCAGTTGGCGTAGGAGACGATGGTTTCTTGCTCGCCATGATGTTCGTGAGTTGTACCCAGTAACACGAAGCACGACGAGACAGGTCACGTAGCGGGCCAACTCAGGCCGGTTCGAGTCTGGAGGAGCCGTGTAGCTGGTTTTTAGCAGTTGAGACGAGACAGACAGAGAGGCTGCCGTGTCTTATGCTGTGATTCTCGTGTTTAGTTCTGCGGTTGCTGTATATTTATATATATGCGGGTGCCCGTCTAGGAGGAGGCGGCTGCGCCGTGCTGCTCGATGGTGACTGGAAAGCTATGCCGCCATCTCGACTCGCTGCTCATTGCGTGGCTCGCGCGTCCCTGTTGTCTGTCTGCTCGTCCGCTGGTCTGTCTGTCGTCGGTGCCAGCGTGAATTTGAACGCTGCCGCTGGTCTTTTTATCCACCTCCTGGCTGCGGCTTCGTAATTAAACCCATGAAAATCCGCAGATTAAGCGTTTGGCCGCGCCAATCAGAGGCGGCACAGGGGGGGGATGATGACTAAGCGAGGAGATGAAAAGGAGACGCCGTTGAGGCAGCGGAAGTTGGCTATTTTTATATTCGAAAGACATTCAAAGATGGAGGAAAGGAGGAGGATGGAGAGGGAGAGACTGTGTTGGGCAGAGAAGCGGTGGCGGCGTGAAGGTGTTATAGTGAAGAAGATGGGCTGCGTAGAGGCAGTTCGCTACAAAGGTGGACTATATGGCTACGACTGATAGTTATTGATAGCATAGAAATAACCAACTCATTGGATCACTAACTACTAGTTATCAAAGCAGAAGGGACAGTCTCTCAAGATATCATTGCTTATCGACAGCGTCTCACGGTTACCAGCCTGTCCTCCAGAAGCATAGAGGAAACATCCTAGGTTTCATTAATGATTGGGCCGTGGAACCCTGAAAATCAACGATTCGCCAGATTCATCAGTTCCAGGAGTGCCAGGAGTGCCAGAACCACTAGCAGTATTGGTGTTATCAGCAGAGGTTTCAGCCGCGGTGAATTGAGACACTGCAGTGGCAGAGAGCTGAGAGATCCTGGGAGCGTCAGCCCGAGGTTCCTCGTCAGCAGCGGCAGTCGTAAGGACCTTTTCAAGCTCCTTCAAATCATCCAATGGGTTGAATGGGAGAGTCACTTTGGCTAATGGATCATGGTTGAGAGACTCCACATCCACATGGCAATCTTGGCCTAGTGTCATCTTACCCCGGGCGATGGGGGTGGCAAGGTTGGTGAGCAGGCCCGGCCCGAAGGCAATGGGTGCATTCGGGTCCCTGAAAACTTTGACCTCAAACTCCTTGCCTGGGCGGAAGAAGAAGTGTGCGTCTTTCTTGATCGCCTCATTTTTGTTAGGGAAGGGTTGCATGGTGGCCTCGCGATAGTCACATAGCGTCAAGATCAGTCCATAACAGATATTTTCATGTACCACCTTTGCCAGCTGGGTATCCAGTATCACGTTGCTGGCAGAGAGACACACGTTTGGCGCCTTAAGAAGGACGTGTGAGATGTGGTGCTGTTCCTCCGTCCCGTACAGGTAAAATGGCATATTGTGCTGCGGATAGGAATGGTCTCGATTGACCGAGTTGAGCGGCCGACTCTTGATAATGCGAGTAGCCTTGATGGTGCAGTCTATACTCTTCATCACCCTAGTGACAGCGATGATTTTAGCCCAAGTTCCTGATAGAAAAATAAAACTGTTAGCTAAGAAGAAACTTACTCGTCTTTCTGCCTTATCCCAATAATGCCCTTGAGGGTTGGTGTTTTGTTATTTTTCACCTCCTCAACAAAGCCTTCCAGGTCAAACGGTTCATTGGATTGGAATGCTATCTCTCCAGACTGATTTTCCTTCAATTCCACATATTTGGACATTTCATTGCCCTCCAGTTTGGCCGCAAGAATAATCTGCTGACGCCGGGTAGCTTGGTGGAAGCTGGTATGATAGTCCAGGAAGATCTCATCGGTGCCTCTCATCAAGAAAACACCATGGTATTTGCCTCGCCTGTTACGCTCCCAGACATTCTTGACTTCCTCTTCGATGACTTCCTCGAACACCTTCATCAAAGAGCAAATGAACTTTTTATGAGTGGGGAAAGGGCTCATCACCACATTGCGAAGTACAAACAACTCCTCGGCTGATGGGGCTAGATGCAGTCGCTTCATGAAGTTCTGGGCACACTCCCCGTAAAGCTCAGAGGAGAACTGAGTTGAAGTCAAGTAAAGTGGGATCTCTCTTGGGCACCCAGCAGAGCTGGTAATGGAAAGGCGGTCCACAATTCTCTTCATAAAGTAGTTGGCTTCTTCAAGATCGTCGTTCAGAGTGCCATCTTCGCGGTACCAATTTAGAGCAAAGGCATTGATATTCAGGTCGGATCCTAGCTCACGAAGGTATTTCATGTCGTCCTTATTCTTCATGAGTTCCTCGTTGGTCTTGTCGAGTATATTTTGTTGGATGTGCTTCCTCCGCGCATTTACTTCTGGAGATAAGGAGTCATAGCCAGCATGCTCCATCGGGAGTCTGTTGAAGGGGATACATATGTAATGCTTCTTCTTTTTGGTTCCATCAGTCTCTTCTTCATAATGCATAGCTGCATAATGGGCAGACAACTAGCAAAATTTATCAGTGTCCGTCAAAATCCATAAACTAAAAGTGAACCTTCATTCTTTGACTTACCCGTGCGCTCGTAAAAGCTGCTTCTCCTAGTAGCCTGCCATAGCCATTGCGGTCAAGGCCAATAGTTGTATTTGAGAACCAAGTAGCCATGGCGGCTGCTCCGGGTTTACTATGAGCCAAATAATGTAAGCCACTCATTCTTATTTAGGACGAAAGTATGAACTGCAACATATGCGCAATGGGGACACTTACCTGCCCTCTACACCATAAACACCAATGTTTTCCGAAGAGCCCTGGGATAAATACGGACTAGTCCATGTCACTAAGAACCTCATGCGCCCATCACGGTAAACCAAGCTGCCAGCTGGATAAGGGATGTATCCTGCTTTGTGAGGGTCCACGGTAATAGAGTCTGCATCCTTGAGCGCAATCATATTCGTCAGAGTGCTTTCCTTCAGTGGAAGCGATGGAACAATCTCTATGGCCTCCTTTCCGCCAGACTCACTGCCACTCCCTGGCATATGTGGAGCCTTGACATTTTTAGGAATCATAGTACTGAAGTACCCTCCCCATGCAGCATCAGCATGAACTAGGAATGACAGTCCCTTTCGCTGGAAGTCCTCTCTCATATCAAGAATGGCTCTCAGCGGATCCGCAGCGCCTTCTTCAGTAGAGCCCATGATAGCTACTACTGCAAACACTGCTTGCTGTTCCCTTAGACAGCGACCGAGTTCTATCTCAAGGTCCTCAAGGGAAATATGGCCATCTAAGTCAAGCTTGATTCCGTGCATGTTTCCCGACCCGAGCCCAGCAATGGCTAGAACGTGTTAGCTGTAGACGAGAAGCAGCTGAATCAAGTTAACTTACCGCCTCCTTTTGGCCATGAATAGTGTCTAGTCTTGGCATGGAAGTATTTCATGGGCTTGTTAATACCAAAGTAGGCTTCAAGGCGGTCTTTGCCGACAGTTTGAATGCTAAATGGATTCAAAGCTTCCTCGAGATACTTAGATGTAATGCCAAATTGTTCACGTAGGCGATCAGCCAGGCCCAAGATTGTCTCAGAGCTCAGGTTGAGCAGCTCCCAGGGAGTAAGGTCTTTGAACAGTTTCTCATTACCAACACAAGTGGTAACCTTGAACTTATCAGCAATGAACCAAAGCGATCCTTCTTTCATTGCCCAGGACAAGGTGAGCGGGTAAAACTTCAAGTTGCGAGCTATTAAATGGGTTAGATACGCCTCATATGCAGTAACAATTAAATCACATACCAACCCAGATGGACTCCAAGTTCGCCACGGTGCCATCACAGGTAATGTGTCCCCATGAAAGGGGGAGGATCTTATTTTTTGGATCAATGTTATATCCAAACATTTCAGCCAGTTGCTTCCCGACTTCTAACTCGATCACAGTGGTCAACGGACTTGCCTCCACAGCGACATTGTTCGGGTTGTAGATCATAGTCATGAAGTATCCCAGAAGACCAGGAGTTGTCAAGTCGGTACACATGTGGCCCTCATATCTTGGGGACCAGAATGGGACCGATTGTTTTCCCAAAATCTGAGAAGCTTTTTTGACAGCTTCGTTGAATTTCACGACAATTTGCTGGAACTGCTCCGACTTTGTGACATCTTCTGAGATGAATACCTGGTATTGTAATCATTTAGCCAAGCAAAACAAAATGTGCATGATTGCTGGTACCTCATCTTTCTCAAAATATTGGTGCCTAGCATCCCGCAACTCATCTAGGATTGTTTTAATATTGATCCTAAAGCTATCCAGATTCTCCGCTTTGGGCCCAATGAAATAGGAGCTAATGACATCGTGAGGATTGAGTTTAGTGGGCGGTGCGGACGACATGTTGGATCCCGGATGGCAAGATCAGTCTTGGGTAGAGGGCTGTGTATTGAATTTTCGTATACCACACAGGTAGCGTGGGGGGAGACTCGATATTTATCCTTTTCATTGTGAACTCCATATAATTGAGAAGTAATCCCCCGCAATTTGGGTGGAACTAGATACCGCCCCAGATAGGTCAATTGCCATGAGGGGCATTCGTTGGCTTCCTAACCTGTCTTTGCGTCTGTATATGCATGGAATACAAGGTAGTTCAGCTCTCTTGGTGGATAAAGCGGGCCGTTCCTCTAGTGTCTAGTGGCTCCAGCAAAAAGAAAAAGCACCATGAATATAAGAGATGAGCTTTACATCCAGTAGGGCTACCTGGGTAGCTTCCATGCAAGCCGCATCCTTCGCATGAAGCAAACCCTGTCCACGCATGATAGATGAAGCAAATTGCGTAAGGAGAGGGCTTGAATCAGTAGATATACATGCTCCTGTTAAATTATATGCGGGATATCCTGTAGACATACACCGAGTTTTATCTCGATGTGACACACCATAACCTCTCTTGACTCAACTGGCCAGTTAGGGTATAATTAAGGCCTTCTTCTTACTGTTAGGTTGTCAGGAAGGGGGGTATCGGGGTTATTAGTATCGACCTGATAGTACTGGTGATGTTCGGGATTGTAGGTGACCTATGTGTACAAGACGACAGGTTGGATGGTATTCAACGACCATCCTTCCGTAAAGTACCGCGTATATGTTGGCAGGGCATCGTTTGATTAACGAATTCCCGTCTGGTTTGTAAGGAAAAAATGGAGACTCACAAGCGAATTCTAGCGAGATATTGGTAGATCGGACTTCATGTACTGCGAGCGGTTCAGAGGAGATGGAGTTGTAAAAGGACATAGATGGTTTGCAACAGTGGGAGGCACCATTCAAATTTGGTAATGCGTGCATAATGCAAACCACGTCATCGCGAAGCGGGGGAAGGCCGATTCAAAATGATTGTTTTCATTCTCGTATCATTATATACGAGCAATTCTCGCCATTGGTATCGGCAAGTTGGGTGGGTTCTCTAACACAGATGGAGCTGACCGATAACATCTTTGATAGCCCTGTGTCTATGCACAAGTCTAGTGGAGAACGGGAGCGGCAAAAGTTCGGGATGCATGGTCCAGGGGGGCAGGGGATAGAACCCCCACTTCTCGCTTGGCTGTTATTTTGATATGGGCCATGAAGTTTCAAACAGGTCAGATTGCCATGGCACCGTGCAGTTTGGGCGAATATGTCCTGAACTCGGCAGTCATGGCCACCACTTTAGATTAACCGAATCCCCTCCGGAGCATTGAGTCATTCGAGCAAAGCATCCTCCGTACTGAGAACAAAGAAAAACTTGGCAAAACCTGTATTGTTATTGGCAAAATATGCTTGGCTTTCCTCTAAAACAAACCCCGTCTCCCCCGATAACACTTGTTTTGGTCAGAAAGATTCAAACTCACTAGATCATCACACGCCAACCGCTCATTTGCACGGTCAAAATTTGACAAAATTCAGTAATGCCTGCAGAAATTCCCCATACATTATCTATATCCTGGGGTATCCTATCTCTATTCACTGGACCTAGATAGATGAAGGAGTAGTGGAGGAAATCTGGGGTAATACGAGGAGGCGAGTTAATAACGGTCCAATTGATCGATCTCCAGTTATGCATAAATTCACGAGTAACTAGGAGAAATCGAATAAACCATGGGTGAGAATGCTTTTATCGAGCATTGCCTAAGAGCGGGCTAAAAAAACCCCCTTGAAAGCTCTAAGTGAAATCTCCGAAATGATCGTATAAACACGGGGAAGAGGCATGGCGTTAAAGGGTGATCAATATCAACACCGTCGAAAAGATCTAAATATTATAGCCAAATGTATTATAAGCCGTTAGCACTGGACTGGGCTCGCAAATGCGGAAGGACATTCCCTACTTCAAGATGCACAGCACTAGTTTTATCGTCTTGATCCTATCCGAATAGCTGATTTCCCTCATTGTAATCAACGTCATCCTTATATTGCGCATAAAGCAGCCGGGAAATAACCGCAGAGTATTGTTCCCCGAGTTTCGGACTATTCTTAAAGCTAGATTGGTACCGACTAAGGTCTAGAGTCTAGACATGGTATAGGGTAGACACCTGACAAAAAGTATTGTCATAAAGGAATTCAGAAAACCTGGTTAACAACCAGTCTGACTTGAGGATCTGGAGGGGTCTCAAGAATATCTAATTTCATGCAGTTAAAAAAAATGCATAAGATATGAATCTCTTGGGACGGCCAGCGTGTAAACTCAACGCTGTGTAAGACCAGGAATGGCCGGGTATATTTGGGCCAGTTTTGGTTCCCTCGGCATCCTCGGCTTTTTTTCAGGTCGCTCTTTGTGGCGGGAATTGCTGGGTAGAGGTAACGCTGATCATGTCCTCCAGCGACGACTGGCGGTGGTGACCAGCCATGGCAGGGAGTTATACAGCCTAGCTGTGTCAATCGACAGACATGTTAACTAGTTACTGATGGTATCAAGCTGGCAGAGCCGTATAGGTCATGGCAGCTAGAATGCAGTCCTCGCTGTTACAGGGAAGAAAAATTCAAGAGCAAGAGCAATTAAAGAAGAAGAAGAAGACCATGATGATGATGAAGAATCAGATAGAAATAAAGAGCGACGTTGGAAGTTGGAGGTTGGATATTGCCTGTTTGGGCGCCGGAGTTAGGGCTTAGGGCTTGCTTGGAAATCAAACCCGCTTATTAATTATTTCGGTGTGTGTGTTCGACTTTCGCCCCGAAACGGAAAAGAGAAACTTCTTCTCTTCGCTTCTCTGCTGCGTCGAGAATATTAAAACCACCACCGGAACCTCTTCCAGCCTTGTCGTTCGCAGGAAGTGCTCGTTATACACACTCGAACCGATAAGATGGCGCGCCGTCCAGCAAGATGTTATCGCTACTGCAAGAACAAGGTGGGTTGAACGTCTTGAAATGCTCCCGTTATCATGCGCCCCCGCGGATTGCACTCGGAAGAAAGAGAGGGATATCAGGATATCTCGTGGATATGCGCCCGAATTCGCTGTTGCAAGGGAAACGGAATGGTGGAAATCGGATATATTTGAGATGCAACCGTGGCAGCATTTTTTGGATGGATACAATACATGTTGAGAGGAAGGGTGTGAGGCTAACCTGGACATATTCTAGCCATACCCAAAGTCCCGTTTCAACCGTGGTGTCCCAGACCCTAAGATCCGAATCTTCGATCTTGGACGTAAGAAGGCCAACGTGGATGACTTCCCTCTCTGCGTCCACATGGTCTCCAACGAATATGAACAGCTGAGTGCCGAAGCCCTCGAAGCCGCCCGTATCTGCGCCAACAAGTAAGCCACCAACCAGAACCACTCCGATGACCACCTACTATTCGACTGGCATCGATGAGAAAGAAGAAGAAGAAAACTAACATGTCGGGAAACAACCAGGTACCTCGTCAAGATTGCCGGAAAGGAAGGTTTCCACCTCCGTGTCCGCGCCCATCCATTCCACGTCGTCCGTATCAACAAGATGTTGTCGTGCGCTGGTGCCGATAGATTGCAGACTGGTATGCGTGGTGCCTTCGGTAAACCCAACGGCTCCGTCGCCCGTGTCAACATCGGCCAGATTCTCCTTTCCGTCCGCACCCGTGATACTCACCGCGCCACCGCCGTCGAGGCCCTCCGCCGTTCCATGTACAAGTTCCCTGGTCGCCAAAAGATCATCGTCTCCAAGAACTGGGGCTTCACCCCTCTTCGACGAGAGGAGTACGTCCGTCTCCGACAGGAGGGTCGTGTCAAGATCGATGGTGCTTACGTCCAGTTCTTGAGAAACAAGGGCCCAGTCGAGACCAACATGCGAAGATTCCCAGATGCTTATGAGAATGTTTCCCAGGAGGCATAGAGCATGAGTTTTCAAAAGCGGGTTTGGGTTTGAGGTTTCGATTTGTTTGCTTGTTTTGACTGAGGCAATACACAACAGTTATCTCAGAAAGGAATAAATGAATCAAATAATGACAAAAAAAAAATGAGCATAATATCTCCCTTTTCTTGCTCATATATGAAGTACCTCTGGTTACTATGTAAGATGGATGCATCATTTCAACTAGATATTCGACTATTCTACGCTGAATTTGTTGGCATATGCCTACGAAACCGGTCGTTACTAGTTGATTGATTACTTAGTTCTTGACCATATGGTATTCATCAATATTTAGAAATGGCGTAAGGTCGGCTAATATAACATTATCATCTATCCGGTAGTATATTGGATACAGACAAGGTATGCAATTATGAGTGGAAAGACCATACCATGGCACCATATGCTGCAGAACTAATTCCGTCTCGTTAGTCACATAATAGCAAAGGTGATTTAGAGGAACAATATAGGAATGATATGAGTAAAGAGAGACTCCCATCTAGGTCAACTGCTCCAGTGAGATAAAAATATCAGGTAAAAATAGTCGAGGCCATCACTCCAGGGTACGTCAGTCAAACCGAAAAAACGCCAATATCCTCACAGTCACTCAGAAGTTTCACATGGTTATGCAATTCAATGCAGGTCGATTCAGTGAATAAAATAAACAAGTTCGAGGCACCATGACGGGTTTAGATGTCTCCCCAGCTACCCATGCCGCCACCCACGGCTAATGGAGCACTGCTACTGCCAGCACTCCCGCCTATGTCCCAGTAATGCCTGCTGGAGCCGGTTCGTTTTGTTGACACAGACTTGCGGGTACTTTGGCTCTGACTTGCACAGCTTGGACTAATGGTACCACGCATATGATGATGGCGATAGATGCGTGAAGATTGTTGGCGGAAACGCGAGTTTGCTTCCGCACCAGCAACTAGTGGGTGATGCTGGCGGATGATTGCTGCACGGATAGGATCATGTTGACGCTGTCGTTGCGCTCTATGTTGTGGAGAGGTAAGCTCGGCGGTATCAGTGTTATCGCGGGTGCTACTAGCGTCTCCAGTTGCCGTTGCAGCAAAACGATTACGGAGGTATCGGAACACCATCTTGATATTTAGTTCTCGTTCCCAGTATTCACGGTCACGTTCGCGGCGCTCTGACTCTGTGAGAATATGGCTAGTTTCAGCATCTCCCTGGGCAGGTGCATCTTCTTCTATGCCCCAGAGTGCTGCGTGCCTGGAAGTAGCAGCGTCTTGCATCGTTGGGTGGAAAGTAGGCGATGGCATGGAAGTTGTGTTTTCATGGCTGCTATGTGATTCACGCCTGGAGGTCATGGCCGACACGGTTGGGGTTGCGGTAGGTTGAGATATAGGCATGCCAGCATATTCGGTTGATGGGTCAATGTTGGTCCGCATATATGCGGTGAATGCCCCAGGGTGTTCATAGATTTGATGGACGAGAATACCGAGTTCCCGAGCAATCCGTTCGAGTAGACGTTCCTGCCACCAGCCGTCCCTTGTTGATGAGCCTATTATGTTCGGAATGGTTTCACCCATATGGACTGAGCTATCGGTAGCTAAAGTGGTGGTTCGTAGGTATCTGTTGCTGGCAAAGGAGCTATCTGGCTGGTTTTGAGGTGAAGTGCTGTTGGTATCACTATCAGTTGTGTCGGAGACTAGCGATTCTCCAAATATGACGGCGAGGAGAGAGTCGTCGATTCCAATGAGACCATTGATCACTCTGCGAGTAATTCGTTGCCAGAACGATTCGTCCGAATCCGTATCATCACTAGGAGCGGTATCAGCCGTAGCATCAAGTGCTGCTTGGTTAGTAGTAAGTGATGCATCCGTCTTGGATGTGATATCTTCCGAAGCTATGGATCGAAGTGGGTGCATTGTGTCAGAGCCCTTGCTTTGTGCCCTTTGTTTTCTCTGTCTGCGTCGTCTCGTTTCCTTTTCAATCTCCTGTAACAGCACTTTGCTCTGTTCCACGCGCCACTGCTCGATTCTCTGCCATCTATCCCTCTCCATACCAATACCCATGGGTTGAGATTCATTAGCATTATCCAGATGCCTCTGCACGCTCGAGCTGCTCCTCTGCCTTGTTTCACCAATCCTCCTGGGATTGAACTGTTCATGCTGCCACAACTGCTCTTGTACGTTCACCCCAGAAGGTGAAAAGGTTCCCAGCCCATCATGAGTCGGTAGCATGGCAGGGCCTCCGCTCTGGTCCAGCTGTGGGTCTCGAAACGCCTGGAGTCCGTCATCGAGACTGTCCAGCTCCGTGACATCGTCCTCCTGCAGGCCTGTATCCTGAAGTTGGCCTTCCTGGCCTTCTGTCTCCCCGTCATTTCCCTCACTATAAAGCGGACCTGACGACTGAGCGGCGGTCTCCAAGGACCCAAAGTCACTCAACCGCGACAGACCAGCTGTCCGGGGCGTTCGTTCAGTAGACGCAGTATGACTGTGGGTTGCTGTGGACTGGGCCTCTACGGGAGAGAAGAGCACCCATTCCTGCGAGTCCTCCTCGTCTGCCCTAGCGTGTGGCTGGGGTACATTCGGCGGTGTCGTCGAAGCACGACCGGAACCTGGATACGGGCGTTGTCTCTGCGGCGTCTGGTCGGGAAGACGAAATGCCATGGTAGGAGCTGCCCCCGAGGCCAAATATTGTGTGTATATCCTGTGCTGTTGTGGCACGGCGGTGGTGATGCGAGGGAGGCCCCTTGTACTTCCGTCAAGTCCTGGCCCAGTCGATATCAGAAGATAAGGAGCCGTCTGGTGAGTTTAGCCAGCGAAGAGGCTAGACAGACCAACAAAGAAAAGAGGACGCTAACTAGGGAACAGCCGTCTCCATGCTGCCAGATAAGAATACACCAAGATAACGGGCGAACGGCGAGTGTTTCTGCGGTATCGATCAATTGATCTGCCCGTCTCCGTCGCCGTCTTGCCTTGTCGTCAACTGTTGGAGCCGGGCGTGACGTCCATCAAGTGGCTTAATCAGCAGACTGCTTAGTCATGAGGCTACAAAAAGTGATGTCAGCTGCTTTTATCGGGGTTCCGGACATCGAGATATCAACAACACGCATATACAGCCATAGAGTGCATATGATGGAGTACAGCTGAGCAGTCCTGGAGAGTTAGGAGCAGGCGATAGAGATTAATTCTATGAGAGTGGAAGAGGGTGACAGCACAACAGACAATAGCAACCTATATGCACATAAAGAGGAAACAGGGATCAACATTCATCTCGCGGACATAGGGGATGCATATCCAAAGGGACAAGCCAGTGGAATTCATTAATAGGCTCAGGGGCGTCTTGGGCGTAGAATTCCAGGAAACTCGGGATACTGTCTGTCAAACACCTCGCTATACTGTTCACACCAGTCGACCCGGGTATACCGCCAGCGCCATGGTTTCCCTTTCTTTTCGTTTCGACAGAGCATAACAAAGATAAAGCCCTCTCTAGAATCTCCAGCTTCCCACCCAGCAGCCACCTCATAGTCATCATGCCACCTCTTCATGTAGTCCTTTGCCACTATACGCTGCTTAATCTCGTCTTCGGAATCAGTACAGCCAGCCCACAGGGGCGGCGAGCGCTGGTAGAGCAAGCCTACTCCGATCAACGAGTCGACGTGACGCATCAGAGTCTTGTATTCTTCAGGGACCGAGACGAGGAAGGGCACGGAAATATATGTATTGTCCTGAAGGGCTTTCTCGAGGACCCTTATATGTGCTTCGGTACTCATACCGGCGCTCCCTCTAGCAAGCGTAAGGATCTCCAAATGTTTAACGCCGTTGCAACAGCATCTTTCAACGATCTCGTCAAAGCGGGATAGTAGCTCGCGCGGGTGTTTGAAGTCAGGTAAATCGAAGCCTAGGTATTCCTCGCACGAACGCATCTGCCCTTCGAGAATCAAAGATTCATCTGCGTCCTTCCAGGGCGGTTCGAGTTCTTGTTTCTCGCCTTCAACGATAAGCCACTCCAGAGACTTGTAAGAATCCTCCGCAACAATTTTGCGGTACTTTTCGATGGCGGAGATAACCTCCTCTGGAGTGCATTCCTCAGGTGGGTTGTCCATGGTAGGTAGCTCTATGCCGTAGTTCGGCGGGAGGGTATTTATCAGTTGAGCGTCGGATGTGTCATTCGAGACTTTGCTACCTGTTGGCCATTTTAATTCGAAGCACAACTAGGATAGCAATGTCGAAGCCCTAGATCCAAGGCTACTGACATTAACCCACATTGTCTCAAGCTGATATAACATGGACGTCCGTGGGAGGGTATATATCAGGCAGCAGCCGGACCGGCGCAGACATCCTGTAAGTAGTTATAGTAGTTATGCCATATGACGATGGGTCGATAATTATACAACGCTGAGGCAGGGATGCAGTATATATGTGCAAGAGAACATATTAATACACAGAATGAGTCAATCATTATAGGTTGTTGAACTTCGTAACGAATATGGAGAGAAGAGTCATCTATCGTGACGTGCTAGCGGGTGGCCAATCATCACCAACCGTAACTAACTGTTGGTGATAAGATGCATGAGTTCGCGAGATGCAGCTGCAGCTTCGGGTGAATTTCGGTGATTCTAGGTACTTTGAGGTGCATTCAAGGGAGCATAAGGTAAAAGAGGGTGAAAATGCAATATTTACCCAGAGGAATCAAAAAAAAAATATCAAAAACATACGACAGTCGGGATTCGCTGGTGGTCACCCACCCAACTACTAACCGACCGGCAAGTGGCTTAAGTACAGCTGAGCGGACGGGAAGCTCTGTTTTCCACTTCCTGTGGTCGTATGTGCTAGACTTAGAGACGAGATGGTTGATATAGGGGGCTATCAGAGGATACATTATAGGGGCTGTCAGGAGAAATGCTTTACCACGCAAATTATCTAGATATATACAAGATTCGTTACTGGAGCATATTTATATCATGCACGGCTAGCCATATGGTCGACTGCTATGAAGGAAAACGTCATGGCAGGCGCAATAGTAGCGCCAGCGCCAGAATACGTCCTGCCCATGACACTTGCGCTGGTGTTGCCCGCAGCATAGAGCCGTTCAATGGGCTTCCCGTCACTGTCTCTAAGCACCCTCGCAAACTCGTCAGTGAGCAGTCCTCCCTTGGTGCCCAAATCGCCTGGGTAAATCCGGGCTGCATAGAACGGCGGCTTCTCAATCGGCCCTAAGCTAGGGTTGGGTCCTATATTTGGATCTCCAAAATACTTGTCAAACGCAGAAACACCCCGGTGAAAGTCTTCATCAACGCCCGCTCTTGCCATCTTATTAAAGCGAGACAGTGTCTTCTCAAGACCAGCGGGATCAACATCAATCTGTCGAGCTAGATCTTGGATGGTATCGGCTTTGAACAAGTGCCCAGATGCGAGACCGTTCTTTGGATCAGGCTGCAAAGGGAGCAGGCCACCGATGCTATATCGCTTGCGGAATGAGTGATCGACGATCAGCCAGGCCGGGATAGCTTTTACGCTCTGGTGTCGTTCGTACTGGTGGTGACCGGCATCTGTATACGGTTCAGCTTCGTTCATAAATCTGGACCCGGATGAGTCGACAATGATACTGAACGGCCGGGCTCGTTCGGTCAGGGCAAAGACATTCTGCCCATTCAACGGGCAGATGACAGTTGGTCCCCACCAGGCATCGTCCAGCAGAGCAGTGCCAGCACCGACCTTCATGGCCGCAGTAATGGCGTCTCCTGTATCCCCTGGCGGAGCACTTGTCCATTCAACGCTGGCCGGTGACGGGCCCCATTTCTCCCTGAGCTTCTTATTGTGAGCGAACCCTCCTGCGGCGAGAAGGACTCCACGAGATGCCCGGATGGTTTTCTGGGCCCCTTCTTGTTTGACCGTGGCCCCAACAACCGTGGACCCGTCCATGATCAAATCAACTAGGGCAGTTTTGCGTTGTATTTGCGTGCCAGCTTGCTTGTGGAGGTATAGCAGCTGGGACACCAGTGCCTGGCCCATCGCTGAGGGAGCCTGGCCGAGAAGGGTGAGCAGGGCCTGGCGCAGGAGAATTTTAAGCAGCGCATTAAAATCACTCCATGAAGCCCCCGATCTGAGGGCGCTGTTGGACTCCGTCACGTATGCAGCAATAGGGAGTCCAGGGCGTTTTCGAACCAGGCTCCTCCAAGATCCCAGCTTCTTCATATCAAAAATCTTGGGTTCCAAGGTCCGACCAAACGTTGAACCGCCTGAGACCTCCGGGAAGTAATCAGGACATCCTCCTTTTCCCAGACGCCATTGGAATCCAGCTTTCTCCAGGAACTCCACCAGTCGAGGCCCGTTCTCGAGAAATGCAACTTTTCGCTCTCTGGACGACACAGGGCCAACATCTCCAATGGTTGCTTCGAGGTATTTCAGGGCGTCTTCCTTGCTATCCTTTACGCCGGCGGCTTGAGATAGATGGGTGTTTGGAATCCACATGGCACCGCCAGAGTAGGCGGATGACCCTCCAATGGCCTCATCTTTCTCGACCACCAGGGCCCGAAGTCCGTGAGACTGCGCTCGAAGAGCAGCAGTTAACCCCCCAGCACCGCTTCCTATCACCAAAACATCCGTCTCTTCGTCAAATGTTGCTGGCACACCAGTTGTTGTAACGGTGCGTCTGCCTCGTAGAACCAGATGGGGTGATAAACAACAGACCGGTCGACCAGCCCCCGCGAGGCCTCTGTATGTGTATCGAGAGATCATGACTGCATATCTTTGGGATTGTCAAGGAGCCAGTCGAAATGCCCTGAAGGGCAGGCCAGAGGCATCTCCGCTGATATAGCGCCCAGCGAACGACTCTGCATCTTGCATGGCTCCACGGAGCTATCCCGAGTACAGTTATTCCTCGAACTTGTCGAACTGACAGGGGAGCTCCCCCCATGTCCGCCCAAGCTGACTTTTCGGCAGCGTGGCACTGGAGTGTGTCTTTTGCTGCAGTATCCCGACTAGGGTTCAGCCCCCGGGGATACGAGATTGGCAGCGAAGATGCAGGTAATTTTGGGTCCTTTTGGAGGATCAGAGTCTCCATCAGGCGAACTTTTCCGGGCTGTCGGTAGTAAGCCGGTTGTTCATTAATATTGAGAGAGGCGTCTGGATTCTTCCACCAAGGTCGATTAATATATGAACAATAATGGCCGACTGTGAAGTTCATGAATCTGGTGGTTTTATGGCACTGGGGAGGCGGAAGCACCAGCTACACCACATTTCGACCTGGCGAACTCCCTCGCTAGCCAGTCAATATCGAATCCTTCAGAGGTGAGGATAATGCCATCCTCTGCTGCATGTTGCCGCTCTGTAGCCGTCCATGAAGTGACACTCCGTCGACACTGTGAACTCCTTGATAAGCCAACGTAGTCCCCGGCGAGTTCCACAACGTACTGCCATGTAACAAGTTTGTCGTCCTGCTGAACAGTCTTTTCCTCTCATCCGAAACCCGGATGTTGCGGGAGGTGGGACTCGCAAGGGCAGAGCTTGTTTAAATCTCGAGAATCCATCCGTCGTGAACAAACATCTGAAGGATTCGATGATATGTTCACTTTCCCCTATTTGCCCATTTCAGTCAACATCATTATTGTTGCCAATATTAGATTATCGAGCTGGCTCGTTCTTTGCGTTAAAACTGGCTGTTCAGGGGCAGATAACGCCACTGAAACAGAGCCGACATCTCCCAGTCCTTGTCTTCTGTCCTTCCCTGGATCGTGAAGCAAACAGTCAACTGTAGAGGGTTTGTCTCGCATACAGTCGTATATAGCTCGGTCTTACCCTCGATCGAAGAGCTGCTTGCTGCGGCCACTGCTGCGGCTGGTCGACCCCTTAACTAACGAGTGAACTAGCTGAGCCGCAAGCCGGAATTTTCAGACTCCAGCATTCTCCAGTATTGTGAAGCTAGACGCAGAGTAGAAGGCCATGGTCAGGCCAAATAGACGAGTCTCGATCCGTACTGGGTCAATAATAGGCGAGACTGTCGGTGCCTTCGTTTCAGAGGGCAAAGGCCGGCACGCTGTTCAATGTGAACGTGGCTGAACAGACACAAATCAACCTGCTTCATCGCTTCGAGCAGACTCGCACTAGTTAGTCAAGAGCTTGTCTTTGCCGTATCGTATCCATGGCACCGTTAACCATTCTGCCGTTGTCTTCTTCGGCTGGAGTCTCTGCTGCCTGGCCAGATGTAAACACTGAATGGTGCCTGCTGGGATGCAGGTCAAGCCACTCTTCGCAGACTCTCCATCTCACTGTTCCAATCAGTACGGGAACAGGCAGAGTGAACAAGTAGCTAGGTCTAGGCAGATACTTACTTGCTGCAGGGGCCTGGAGGCAGTGCTTGTCTTTGTTTTCTCTTGGTTACTCAACCAGGCTGCTGGATATAAATCTGCCTGCCTGGTGGCTGCGCCCGGTACAGGCTCACACAGAGAGAGGCCAGCAAGGCAGCTCCTTTGCATGCATAAAACCACAGCAGATTCACCGTTCTGTCCTTTGAAAGTCTCCGCAATAAGAGTCCTTTTGTTTCCAATTGTTTCTTCAGCTTTGTTTTGCTTTGCTCTGCCTCCTGTTGTAGGTAGCTGAGGACTACTAACTACCAAATATCATCAACCAAACAGCCAGCAACCAGACCACACCAGCAGCTGTAACTATCTACAGTCTCAGAATGGGACTCAACGTCTCCGAGGCCATCTGGAGATGGAGATGCAGGGCGTTTGGGACTGGCGACAAGCTCAAGCCTCGCTCACAGGCTCGAAACAGCGCGAGTGCCCCTGAAGAGAACGTCCAGGGAGCAGACGCGCTTATCAAAGTCCTATATGAGGCCAAAGACAGCCGCGAAGACAACCGGAGATGGGTAGATTACCCCCCTAAGCAGCTCAGCAAGAGTGTCTCCAAGGCCCAGGATCGAGCAGCCATCAAAGTGTACAAGATCGTGGACCCAGACAAGCCCGTCATCAGCGGCCGTCCTACGCTGAAGTACTTCAAGATTACCGTCCAGAGTCCTCTCCTGGTTGCTGCACTTAAGGATATCGTTGAGAAAGATGAAATATACCTCGAAAAGACAGAGGCAGCAGAGTTCGCTACCCCCTTTGCGCCGCTCTACTTCAATGCAGACGAGATTGCGGCTCTGCTCAAGGATGCAGGCAAAGGCACCCCTTTCCGTGAACATCTAGAACTCCTCCTGACCCTGATGGATGACATGTTTGCCGAAACTCGAAGTCGTATCCAGCCGCTACAGGCCAGCGGCCTTGCCTCGTTCAACCTGCTCTGGGCTTATTTTCCTACTGGCTCCCCAGTGTACATCTGGCAAGGAGATTGCGAGTTCCTGGGCAAAGTTATCAACACCGAAATTATCAAGTGCAATTCGCGAGCAGTAATGCGCCTACGTTGCAAGATCATGAAGTTTGACGGTCAAGATTATGTCTGGGACGAGTATAAGGATGTAATCTGTGCCTTTGAGGGGAATATCCCCATCACAGATTTGCCCTTTTACCCACTCAGGTTCCATGACGACCGAGAGGCTGTCAAGTCGCGGCTGATAAAGCGAGCGAGAAAGTCTCTCGAGTATCAGGGGCTTTCTTATGGTTCTTACACTGGAGTAGCGCTCTATAAGAGCAAAGACGGGATGATCAAACACAATGTATGGCTTCTACCTGTTCAAACGTTCCAGTGAACACATATAGCTTGCTAACCGAGCTTGTCTAGGTGGATGGAAGGATTCTGATTGATGTTGTGGGATACAATAAGCACTATGAAGCTCAAAGAAACCCTGAGAACGGGGTTGAGAATCCACTTAAACGCAAAACGCGTATTCTTCCAACGGATAAGGACCCCGAGACTGAGAAGTTCATGTTGCATATAACTGGGCCAAACAATGCCAGCCTTACGGGTGGAGCTAAACCAAGGACGACAAAGCACATTTCGACAGAAGACCAGGAAAGGAACAAAAAAGGCATCCTTGGTCTAGGGGATGAGATGATGTACATGTGTCCGTTCCTCGAGGGCTTCGCTCTGAAGAATAAGGAATGGCGTAAGTGTACCATTTATCTGAAGGGTATTATTCATAGCGCTAATGAGTACAGTCAACTTTTATGTCGAGGATATTGAACAGGTCAAATGGAATGACGAGGCTTATGATCACTTGGTATATGACGAGCAGCAGAAGGACCTGATCCTCTCCTTTGTTGAACACCACTATAGTTCGATGAAGATGTCAGATGATGTCATAACTGGGAAAGGTCAGTCAATACTCTCATATTTGAAATCGCGGGTATATTGTTGATTCCTAACGCGGCGCAGGTCAAGGACTGAATATTCTCCTCTCCGGGCCTCCTGGCACAGGAAAGACCCTGACTGCCGAAGCAGGTAAGAAAGGCAGGTATTCCGGAAGCAAGGACATCTTGTTAATAATCCATTTAGTTGCCGACAGATGCCGTAAACCCCTATTTTACCTCCAGGCTGAAGACCTGGGAATCCAGGCGGCAGAGCTCGGAAATAACATCAAAAAGGTATTCGAGCTGGCCCTAGAATGGAATGCTGTCATCCTCCTTGACGAAGCAGACGTTTTCATGGCAGAGCGTAACCCAAACGACATTCATCGCAACGAACTCGTATCCATCTTCCTCCGCGAACTCGAGTATTACCGCGGTGTTATCTTCCTAACCACTAACCTCTATGATACCATTGACACAGCCTTCAGATCTCGCATAAACCTCCATCTGCTGTTCAAATCGCTATCCCCGACCGCCAGACTCCAGGTTTGGACAAAGTTCCTGAGCCGGCTGCCTCCTTTGCCTGCCACGGCGGGCCGCAAGGAACAGAAGAGCGCCTTGGATGATTTGAACGAGGAAGACTTGAAAGAGCTTTCCATGTGGCAGCTGAATGGACGTGAGATCAAGAATGCAGTTAAGATGGTGAAGTCATGGTGCGACCAGAAGGGCTATGACATGACTCTTTCACGCATGGAGAGTGGTATTAAAGTCTCCGCTCCCCAGGCCACAAAACGGGATTTCACTAAACCGATGGATTTGTATGATTGAATTGGTTGTTGGTGGTTGGTTCCTTTACTTGCCCCTGACCCGTTCCACCATTTGGTTCAAGCACAGTTAGACCACAGCTCATCTCTCATTACCATCGATAAATGCATTATTAAATACCGTATCATCCGAAATAACATGCATATCAAGTAAATGTTGTCCACCTCGGCGTCGTTGTCGATGATACAATAATATAGCACACGCCCTATTCTACACAAATCCCCGTGCAATGACGACAGGGATTGTGCCGAGGTCCAGCGCTGGATGCAAACTAAAAATAAACTCAACGTTCGGCATTTCAAAACTTTTTATATCTAAAGTAGAACCCCAGGATTGTTCGAGCAGACAAGTTCAGGTTGGGGTACTATCTTTCGATATATTCTCCTTGTCGTCTCCGTATAATAGCTGCCATCTCGATATTCGGCCGGTGATATCGACCATGGACACGGTTTATCCTAAGATTGAAGCCGGCTGGGCCTCTCTCGTCTCAAGCTACTCTCCCACAACGATAGAATTTGTCGGAACCTCTCTCGTCCAGCTGGTGACCTTCTGGATACCGTCAGCAATATATCTCGGTCTCGATAAATGGGCCCCGGCATTCTCAGAAAGACACAAGATCCAGCCAGCCCCAAAGCAGCCCACCGCCAAGGAGATATGGCACTGCTTCCTCTATGTACTGAAGAACCAGCTGCTTTCCACATCTCTGCACATACTCCTGCTCACCCTGGTCCATAAAAACATCATCCCACCTTCATACCAGGTGCTTCCGACCTTGCCACCTTTCGCAATTGTGGTCCGAGACTTTGTCCTTAGCATATTAATGCGCGAAGTCCTCTTCTACTACGCCCATCGACTCCTCCATTATCCGTACTTTTATGTCAGGATACACAAGCGGCACCACAAGTTCACTGCTCCTGTAGCTCTGGCGGCCCAATATGCCCATCCACTGGAGCAGATAGGAGCAAATGTGCTGCCGATTACTCTTCCTCCGCAAATACTCAACAGCCATATCATTATCTTTTGGTTATTCATGGGCTACGAGCTATTTAATACCGCCACTGTGCATAGTGGGTATGACTTCTTAAGCGGAAAGGCAAAGATGCATGATTTGCATCATGAGAAGTTCAATTTGAACTACGGATCTATTGGGTTTTTGGACTGGTTACACGGGACAGATAGGCTGAGAAGCAAGGAGAAAAAGAATAACTAAGCAAAATTGGCAGTGATGCGTCTTTGTATATAGCGTGTGAGGGTCATTTGGTGGCATCTGGCTGTATCCTTGCATTTGCAACATATGTTTTCTATCTAGTTTATGTTTATATCTTATGAAGGGCCAGCCAACACTTCTCCAATCCAGTTCATCTGTACGGCGCTAACACCCCTTGCATAGCTTCGAGTTGTAAAGACAAATTCATTGTACATGATTGCCTCAATTTTCCTGCCAAAGAGTACACTCGATGGATGTATGGCCACGGTCTGATTCCCCACCAGAGTACGATAGCTGCCATCAGGGAAAAGCCGAGCTGTGTTTGTGGCAAATCCAGTAAGAAAGCTGGTCAGTATCGGGACTGGATCTTCATTTCCCAGGGGCGTAGAGTCGTCGTCTTTAAAGGGGGTATCTCCAAATAACTTTGACTGCTTACACTGAGCCAACAGCTGTTTGCGTACATCCTAATGGTCTGTTAGCTAAAAATAATATGGGAAATTATCTCGGGATTATAGGCGTACCATAACTGCCTGCATTGCTCTATGAGAAACAAGGTGGCGTTCCGCCCATGCCCTTCGGTCTGCATTTTCAGCCGCATACGCGCGGACAGTGGCAAGCATGGTCAAATGGTCACCTTCTCTCCTGTACAAATCGCGCCTTGCAAGATCTGCCTGTTCCTTCTTCTCCTCTGATGATGTATTTAAAAAGATATTCTCCACACTCAGACAGGAAATAATATCGATGACATCTCTGAGACAGTGAGGCCCCTTCTCTGCTCCAGCAAGAAGCACCCGACCTAACGGCGCTGTAAGTGGAAGTTTGGCTATCCGGCTACCGATAGGGCTAATCTTCCCCGTCTCATCCAGAGCGTTAATATTGAAAAGCTGTAATAACGCCTTTTCAATTGCATCTCGAGGAGGAGGGGTGAGAAAGGGGAATCCAACTATATCATCTACTCCCCTAGCCTTCATCGTTAATATAGCTTGGCTCACATCACAACGTAGAATCTCAGGAGTGTTAGTCTCTGGTAAGGCAAGGTATTCCTTCTCGGGGTATAACCGGTAACATTGTCCTGGCGCTTCTCGACCAGCGCGGCCTTTCCTTTGTATAGCGGCAGATTTTGATATCGGTTTAACAAGCAGCGAGTCTAGGCCAAGGCGTGTCCTGAACTGTTTCGTCTTTGCCTTGCCGCAGTCGATAACATATCGTACTCCAGGAACAGTCACGGAAGTTTCAGCAATATTCGTGGCTAAAATCACCTTCCTTGTTCTCGGAGGTGTGGGCAGAAAGACTCGTTGTTGAGCAACCTGCGGAAGTGCTGCGAAGAGAGGTACAGCTAGCACTTTTGGCAGTTCCTTATCCATGGTACTAGCATAGTCATTGACCAGATACTCCAAATTTTCCACTGTCTCTTGGCCAGTTAAGAAAACTAGAATATCTCCGGGCAATGGCTCCTTGTAGTGAATCTGAAATATTGTTTTGAGTGCTGCATCCACGAAGTCAGGGACTGGTACCGGAGAATATATAGTGGTAACAGGGAACTGGCGGCCCTTTATATGACAGACAGAAATCTGATCCGATTTTGTTCGAACCTCTTTCCCATTCGCTGAGGGCGTTGAAGCATTTGCCTTCTGAGTTTTAGAACTGGTATCATCTTCCTTGATAGATTCCTGTTGAGCGTTTGACGTTTGCATGTATCCATCAGTAAAAAACGACAGCAAACTCTCCATATCCGCTGTGGCACTCATGACCACGATCTTGAGCGGGACTCCTCCTCTCCCTTCCTTGCATCCCGTAGCAATGTTTCTCAGGAACCCAAGGAGCAAGTCAACATTGATACCTCTTTCATGAACCTCATCAACAACTATAGCGCTATATTTTGTCAACCACGGATCACTCAGCATTTCCTGCAACAGCATTCCATCTGTCATGAATTTGATACGTGTGCTCGGAGAAACAGAGGTATCAAAACGCACAGCATAGCCAACCTTGCTCGCGGGGGATGAAGAGCCAAGGGGACAGCCAACTTCTTCAGCCACTCTCCGTGCCAGGGAGACAGCTGCCACACGTCTAGGCTGGGTAATGGCTATGCAGCCACCGACAGTGGCTGTTTGCTTGTTACCGGAAGATGGTATCTTGACTGATTTTGGGCGACACCAGTGTTCGTCGATAAGAAACTGAGGCACCTGGGTACTTTTACCACTTCCTGTCTCTCCGACAAGCAGCATGACATCTGTCCGTCGAAGATGGGCACGAATCTCATCTGCGTGCGCAAAGATAGGGAGTTTTTTTCTCGTTTCAAGAAGAGCCCTGGCCTTGTCCTTGAGATTTGATAAGCTCTTATTAGGGTTAGATTTGGCTGTACCGCTTCCTGAGTGGCCTCTGGGGTTGGATATATTCCTTTCACGAGTAACAGCGCCGTTTTCAACCATCTTTCGAGGTGTTTGCTCGGGTTCAATGCCATTTTCTGATGTTCGAGGCTTTTTGATCCCATTCTCGTCGTTGTTGCTTCGATTACCACGCTTCCGCTTCCTAGCCCTTCTGGATGTTGATATACCTTTATCTTCTCTATTTTCTGTATTGCTGTCAAGGGAATCCATCACTGCGTCTTGTTGTTGCTGGTTTTTGTTGATTCTTTTTGTGAAATTTCATGAAAGGATTTTGAAGTTTTTATGCTGATGGTAATGGGCCCGTATCTTGAAATTTATTATCCAATGAAATTGATAAACTTTAATAAAATACACATATGCAGTGAAGACTACATACGATATCAGTAATCATAAAATACATGAAGCAGTTCAGTTTGAATATCGATTTTAAAATTGAAAACACATATTGTAAGATGGGATATCTGTTATCTATAAGAAATGTGTCTATGATATCTACAGAAGAGGCCTGCCTCTTGAGCTATGGGAAAGTGTCATAATAGATCATTCCTGCATAAGGGTGAGAAGAGTAAACTGATCATCAACATGGCCACGGCTCAAGAGTTCAAGTCGACTAACCGTAGCTGGCGGGATATCTGTTCGACCTTTGGGGTCATTACTACAGCACTCCCTTCAGCATAGTCATTCTCGTACGCCTTTAGAGCAGCTTCAATAGTTTTTCTTCTTGCCAGGTCCCCAGTAGAGATCCACGCCATCATTAAACACATGGGTACGAAGCTTGCCGCCAACGGCCTGTATATCATCGCGGAGCCCGCAATTTCAAGGATCTCGTCGATGTATATTGACGGGTCTACCACAACAGCGTTGCCCGGGTCGATTCCAGTAACCACACAACTGAGAATAATGACGACGGTAATGCTCAGGCCGAAGGAGCGCTGGTAGAACGAGTGGGCCATGACGATAGGGTCCTTGAACGAAAACTCGCCCTTTGGGGGAAGCCGGGCCTTCTTGTACTTTTCTCGTAATTCGTCTGCCGCTCCTTTTGCCAAGTGGTATGCTGCCAATGCATCTATGAGCAGATTCTCGTCTGTCACTCCGTCTTTGCGGACCTTTCTGGCTCGGTTCAGGAGGCCTGGCACTTTGGCAATGCCACGCATCATCCTGCCTTCGGGAGTTATTCCGTCGAGATGGTTTTCCACAAGGGTTTTCCATTCTTCGGGGGTAAACTGGATCTTTTGGTTGAGAAGCCCTTCAAAGACCTGTCAGAGAAGAGTGAGCATAACTGTAGTTGCCAGGATAAATAAGCTACAAACGGGAGCATACCACTGGCCCTCGCAGTGAGAGGACTAGTTTGCTTTCGAACTCGTCATTTGGATCATAGTATCTTCTGGCCCTTAACAGCTGGGCAGCACCTTCGCAGTGGCCCGTAAAGTCGCCCTCAGTGACGCCGATAAACCGCTACATAGAAATCGTCAGGCCATTGTAGAACACTAATTTTGATACATAGATCAGTAATCCGGCGTCTCACCTGGCACATCAACAAGACCATGACTGAGCAGAGAGTCTCGGACGTTCGCGCCTTGACCGGGTCGTTGAGGTACGATCTGAGCATCCTGAGAGCCCTGGAGTATCCCGCCAGCGCCCGCGAAGTAACTCCCAGCCCGGCGCAGAAGTCCTGATGCGAGTTAACCAGCGCCTGTACCGCCGAGTCCAGGGCCTCATTGACCCCCAGACGCCGTGGGATGTCCACCAGAAAGCCGCCAAAGGACCAGGCGAGGTTGTATCTCAAGTCGGTCGTCGGCTTCATCGTCTCGATAAAGCTGTTCCGCAGCACTGTTATCCCGTTAACAGGCACCCGGGGGATCTCTTCGATAAAGACGAGGGTCTCGAATTTCGGGAACTGGCCGACGGCGGGCTTCTTCCTGGTCTCCAGGCTCTTCGACTGGCTCTGCTGGCTCTGCTGGCTGCCGTGAAAGACATTCTCCTGCTTGAACTTGTATCTCTGCACGCCCGCGCCGATACACGGAATATTCAGTCGAGTACATCGCGCACACGAAGGCCGCCCTTGATCACACTATCCAGTCATCTCCGCATTAGCCGTCTGTTGTTCTTATGTTGGTTGCGAAGTGGCTGCACCTTTTTCTTCTGTTTCCTGCAAGCATTGCAACCGCGTCCTGATGGAACTCCCGGCATGATGATATATCGACACCCAACGCGCAAACGGCCACACTTTCATGAAGCCTCGAAGACATCTTTCAAAAGGAGAAAAGGACAGCGACTCTGGAGCAACCTGATCGTCCTCCAGCTGAGCAGAAGCAGAGCTGAAGGAGCTGCCTTGGCGAGGCTAGCTGGCTGCTTTGCCTGCACGGCTTGGATAATAAGACTGTGACCGGGATGCCGGGCACGAAAACACACATTTTGGACCGAGATAAGACGAGACGGAGCCTGAGGCGAGGTAAAAGAAAGATACGCCTTGCAAGTCAAGGGCCAGCGGCCGGCGCTGAGTGGTTAGAAGGCTGGCGGTGCTCCGTCGCCAGAGCTGGAGTCAGGCCCGTTTGCCCAACCGCTCCATGCCTCCTCCATACCGTCGAAGTGAAGGAAGAGAGGCACTATTGCACTGCCACGGACGGCGATGATGGTGGTGTATATATGCTCTTCAGAATGATATCATTCCCCAAGGCTTTCAATGCTGCTGGTGGAGGACGACTACAAAGGGAAAAGTTGTTATCAACTACGGACAACTTCATGGGATGGCTACGGTTAAATGAACACAGCCTACAACCTGTTGATGGCCTGTTGACAGCAAGTGTCGCTCTCTGCAGCGCTCCATGATGCCCTCCAGAGCGGTGATATCAGCCCTATCTTTCTCTGATGTGATGGAGCCTCGATGATTGACATGAAACTAGCCGTATCTGGTGCTATCCAGCGCTCCTCCACCTCGGATCCTTCAAGCGGAAAAATCAGCGGGAAAAACAAACTGCACGACCGGGAAGATGGGAGACGGAAGATCCTTCATCTGGGGGATTGCAGCGCTTGCTGGCGCATGGCCACTGGGCTCCAGCATGGCTTGGTCGACGTGGGCAGATCTCTAACCGCTCTTGGTCTCATGTAGCGCTGCTTATTATCTGTGCCGGCGATGAGCCGCAAAGGCAGTGCGTTCCAGCCTCGATTATGTCCTAGTATGGAGCAGTTAAGGCACGAAAGATGGGAGAAATAATGATATATAACCAGCGGTGGTGCTGCAGCTGTCCTGGCTATTCAGCAATATACACAACCATTGAATACCTAGACGACAAAAATCAATTGCCATGGCTTCATCATCCAACATGGAATCGACAACTTTATCATTCTACCCATATACTCCCAGCAAAGCCCTTGCAGCTGTCTTTGCAGTGCTAGTTGGAATCTCACTTGGTATACACATATGGCAGAACTTGTATGTCCCCAGCCTTTATCCATTAGTGACTGGATATCACTGCTAACATATCACTAGCCGATACAAATACTGGCGGGTCATGTTCTTCATGTGCTGGGGAGGTCTTGTCTTTACCTCCGGCTGGGTCATGAGAGCGGTCTCCAGCTCCTACCCCGAAAACAGGAACTTCTACATCTCAGAAACCATTCTCATCCTCTGCGGACCGCCAATCTACTCAGCAGCTGAATACAATATCCTCGGACGGCTCATGCACTACCTCCCCATGCACGCACCTCTCAACCCAAGCAGAGTCATTTACTTCTTCATCTACCTGGGTGCTCTGGTTGAAGGCCTGACTGCCGCCGGAGCCGCCCGTGTAGCCACTGCAGGAGATGACCAGCGCCTCCAGCGCAGCGGTGGCATACTCGTTGCCGTTGGCTCTGTCCTCCAGGCAGCTGTGGAATGTGTCTTTATCGGGATGATTGCCCAGCTCCATAACCGCTGTTCTCGAGCCAACATGCTCACCAGCAAGGTCCGCACCGTCTTCATTATGCTTTACGGTACATCCGCTCTTGTCTTATTCCGATCTATCTTCCGTGCCATCGAGAAGTTCAGCACCCTCAACGTCATTTCTACCGGCCAATGTGATGGAGTCTGTGATGCTGTGCTAAGACACGAGTGGTACCTATATGCATTTGAAGCAGCTCCCATGGTTATATACACTTATTGGCTCAACATCGTTCACCCTGGGAGATATCTACCAAATAAGACCACTGTCTACCTTGGATTCGACAAGGAAGAATACGAAGGTCCCGGCTGGACTGACAAACGTTCGAAGTGGGAGACCTTCGCCGACCCATTCGACCTCAAGGGGGCCATTAATGGGCAAAAGGAACACGAGAAGTTCTGGCTTCTAGGTCAAGATGGCGCTCATCCCAAGTATCACAATGAGCTACAGGCATAATTTCCCATTCGCTATCAGTATATTTCCTTTTATCATAGATGCGGTGTTTGGGATGAGAACTTAGTACGTGTATATATATACCTTTTCTAGAATTGCTGGATTTTATCTATCAATGGGCGATGACGCTAATACCTTTCTCTTTTTCAAGTGCTCTATTACTGTCATTAATAATAAAATATGAAACACTTTCTTCCTAACTAACTCCAGCCTATTGCCGAATAACCCCTAAATATTTCCTTTCATCAACGAATCTCCTACTTCATCACTCTCCCAGATCCTCAGATACACTTATAATACCCCAACTAGATCTTGAATCAGCACTAGTGCATTGGCCCACAATCAGGGGATGAAGGGAAATCCCGTCCTCCAATATCTTGCCCATACATCCCCGGTGGTGAGTCCCCAATTATATCGCTCCTCGTATGACGCAGCATTGTCAACCCAACGCACACCAGGAAGCAAAGTATAGTTACCGTCCAATGCAAAGCAGAGAGACAGCTCCAGCTTTAACTGTGTGTGCGCATCCGAAACCAACTGCGAATACACCACTCACTTCTGTCGTTGCAAGTGCAGCTGCTAGAGTAAAAGCGCAAGCACCGCATGCACACCCAAGTGAGGCCTGACGGAAGAAATTCTGGCGGCCTCTAGAATCCCTCTTCATCGGCTGTTTGCGTATTCTTTTGGAGCTGTGAAACCGGAGTAAGTCGAACAGGAGGCTGGAGCAGAATAATACCACTGCCACCAAAAGGACGTTGATAAATACCGCAGCTTGAAGCTTTATAGCTTCATTGGCGGGTGATTTGGGAAGAACTCCCTGGACTTCTCTGGCCAGACGTTTCCTGATGGTGTCGGGAGACGAGAATGCAATTGATGTGCATCTGATCTCATCATATGTTTTCACGCAGATGCCTGATATCCATTGTACATTATTAGTATACAACCCTTAATGATATAGTGCAAGGAATAGATACCAAAATATCCTCCACGAACAGCGTCGCCATTGTTCGTCTGCACTTCGGCGAGGTATATACCAGGAAGCCCGACTGTACAGCCAGCAAGGAGGAGAGCTAAATATGGAGTCAGTATGAAATTGGAGAAACCAGTCGGCAGGCTGCCTTCCAATGGTTTGGGCTGGTGGTGCTAAAATAGGAGAATTATGCAGGTCTGGTATGCATTACCACGCCCCCATGTCCGAACAACCTTGCACTCCCGTATCAAGGCAGATATTGATCTGGCGCTTAGCTATGCACGGCTGCAATGGCTTTCAAGATCTATCACTGCCTGTCAGTTGTTACCTGCATTGTATACGGAGTAACAATCCCATGACAGCCACTCATTCCCCCCACTTCGGACTGGTACGGAGTCCATGTAAGACACCTTTGACCGAAATGTTGGATGTTGGACTCTCTTTGCGATCGTTGAATAAACATCGTCGCGATTCCCCATGTCAACGGCGCTTAACGAATTCTCTGGCCAATCGGAGTCTAGCTTGGCGGAGACGCGGAATCGCCAACTCGTTAGTTTGCTGCCTTATTAACTTTTGCGGCCACTGAGCGACATCAACCCTCCACTCTGGCCATACCACTCGCTGTATGAACGGTAAAAATGACCGGACCACTTGCTCTATGCTTGGATGGGCATACCAGTTGCTCTTATACCCTACTCTATCCTCCAGTTTCTCGAAATAGCAGGACGGGATCTTGACAAAAAAAATGTTCCAATAACTAACTATTGCGGCATGTCGAGCCTCACAGGATCCCTGAGGGACTATTGCCTGAAGTGCATTGCTGCAAACTGAGTCTTATTTAAAGAGAAGGTTTATGGAATCCAGCTATGCCAAGCTGTGGTCTCACAAGTTTGCTTTTCTCCCGTTTCATAACCTGGATATCGGCTTTCCTCCAGTTGATCTAGGTATAGATCACGAGGAAGGAAGGGTATGTCCCAATGGTATATCATTTAGCCACCCACGTCCCACCATGAAAGCTGAGGGCTGGGTCGGCGAGCTCTGTCTACCGAGTGGGAAACAGCGGGCGAGGAAGATAATGAACGTAGCCAAGTACCGGTTCACCATTCTTCCAGCCACTTTCGTTTACAAGGGTGCTGGTCAACTTGGCAACTTCAAAGCAGTGTTCGTCCTTGAACAGTTATCTAGCTATTATTTCAGCTCTATGATTGGTTTCGATTAGGTCGAAGAGATTTCATCGGAGCGTCTCCCAGATCAGAACATCAGTAAAGCGTCCTCAGTGAAAAAGAACCCCATGATGATCAACAGTACTCTGTACAACGACGTCGTTCATGAAATGGAACGCTGGGCTCACTGGATTTGGTATGCCCGATATCCCCGGGCTATTGGTGCATCAGGCCGATCCCGTCAAAGTGCTGTTACTGCATATTGAGATTTAAAAGCGGGTGAGATAGTTATCAGGGTCACTGACGATCAAGCGGCTGGCGAACGAACGGTGGGGACGAGGATCGCCAACTTGACTAGGTATCGAAGGAATGTTGCAAACCCCAAAAGCCCTGTAACTAAGACCAGTCGAGACTGGAACGACTCTCATCTTTGGCCCTGTTACGCTGATCATCGGCTTGGGGTTTGTCAAAAAGCCAGAAGCCTAAGCCAAGGGACCACCCATCAACATTTCGGCGATATTGTTATGGTATTTTATGTTGTTTTTCCCTCTGTTAATATTCAAGTCCGCGAGAACTTCGGGACTCCGTACGAATTCCCGCCGTCATTCAAATATACAAACCACCCCAGGAATTATGCCGTGTGACACCCACCGGGTCCATGTTTAGCTACCTGTCACGAGCTTGGCTGTGGAAGCATGGGGCCGAATCATCTTCAAGCCTATAGTGACTTTGTCCAACGCCTATTATTGTCACTGGCGGGGTTGGCCATTAGTTACACCCTGTCATCTTGTGATGCTGGCTATATAGACGGTGCAGGACTATGCCCCCCGCCGCCTTATATAGCGTTACAGCACCGGATGAACAACTATTCTCTGGCGACAATGTGATTTTGTACATTCATGCCTCATGCGCTTATTGACAAGTAGGACAAACCGGTTTGTGATGAAGCCCGGCGATACATACGCTTCCTTCTCCGCTGAAGTATCGGAGGCAATGGACAACATAAAACGAGGCCATGAACCCCCCCGGATTCCCGCTACACTTAGATGTGAACACAGGATACGTGCCAAGCTCTGAGGATTCGGATATAGCTGGGCATCCGGCATATGGCGCTCTCCTGCGAACTGCGGCTAAGAAGAGATCACCATGAAATTGATTTATTTTACCGTCTTCCTCCAGGTCTCCCTGTTCCCGGCAATCTCCCTTGCGCAGGCAGGTGGAAACAATACTGAACTTCAAGTCCAACAAACACTTCCTGGTTGGTTGCTATCTCCTTGTCCTTCCCACCGCTCCTCACATCCTCTTGGCAGGATGAAGATCGTGGAATGGTGCAATATTTATAGAGGGAGACTGTCTGACACCTCTCTGCTAGGTACTGGGATTGCTGCCGTCAACTCTGTTAATTTGCTACGGATCTATAGCCAAGACACTTCAGGTGGCATCCGGGAGGCCAGATTTGAAGGCTATTGGAGCGGAGGCCTCGCAAATGACACAATCGCAAAGGCCAGGGCTAATTCGTCAATTGCGGCCGCCTCCGACGATCTCGAGCTAGTAGGTGACATGTTCTCTAGATATGAGGCACAAGAGTTCTTCTAGTACTAACTTCCTGCTTAAGATCCGCGTCTACTATCTCTTGCCAAACAACACGCTGGGCGAAGCTGCATCTGATTCCCAAAGCCGGTGGTATACCGGTTCGCTGAACCACTATAATTTTCAGGTTGCATCTCATTCAAGGCTCGCTGCAGTATTTGTTCCCAGCACCCAACCTCCTCGATTGCGCATATATGCCCAGCTAGGGGAAAACACTATCCAGGAGTTTGGATATGACGGTAAGCAGCCATGATGTTTGACCCCCTCGCTCCCCAGTATCCCCGTTATCTTAGGTAGAACCGGGTGTTTGCTAATCATTTAAAAGTTGGTCGTGGATGGCAACATCTAGCCAACTTTGGCCCTGCCTTGCCAGGCACAGGTATAGCCGCTTTGACATATACTACAGGTCTACGAAGATCAACTACTCGGTACGTCCCTTTTACACATTTACCATCGTCATCTTATGAATCAGTTTACCCTTATCTCTCATAAATTCGCCGAGACTAATGACAACTTTACCTTTTATCATTTAGCGTTTATTTCCAAACCACAGACCGCCACGTTGTGGAAAGGGTCTATGATAACGAGTCGTGGAGTGATGGGGGCATTGTCGTACGAACGGCCAAGCCACACACCCCCTTAGCTGCCACCAGCTTCCTACTTACACCCGGAAACCCACAAAGCATCAGAGTGTACTATGGCACCGAGGACAATCGCATCCTTGAAAAGGGGACTGAAGGCGGTACTTACTGGTATGATGGCGCATTTGAGCATTCAGCCATTCCTGGTTCCCAAGTGGCTGCCGTGGACTGGGGAAATGGCGGCGTGTTCAACATCAGGCTTTATATCCAGGATGGGGCCTTTAAGAACGGGATAAGTGAATGGGCTTGGTTCCGCCGTTCATGGCGCCGAGGGATCCTAGCAATCCCGCCCGCATAATTTTGTGCCAGTATACCTACTTAATTACTCTAATGATAAGAAAGGATTTGATGAATGACGTGGTAACTAACTGGTCGACGAGTATAAGCCAAGTCGGTGAGATTAAAAGGGGATAGTTATAACTATAATATCGCAGATAAACCATACCGTGACGAAGTTAACTCACCTCTAGGGTTATGTATCCGAGACCTCACGGAGAACGTAAGAGATGCCAATGTTGAGTATAGAAGCTCAACTATTGATCGAACAAGGAATTGATAGGCACGCCAAGTTGTGCGGAGTCATCTGTGACTGGCGAGATTGATAACTCCTTGGCATATATTTGTGACAGCCGATGCAGATCGACGGGTAGACAAGAGAATAGTGTGGGTGGATGTTTTACTAGGAGCATAGTGTAAAAATTGCTATAAGGACTTCATTGATTTCGTTAAACGCCCAGATTTTGCAGTTGCAGATAGGAATAAGAGATATATAGGCAACAAAAGAGTACAAGAAAAGTCTCACGAAAGGAAAGTAACATAGGAAAGAGAAAACTATATGGTAACAAGTGACCGAGTGTTTCAACAGTCAAGTCGGGGTATCTATCAGTTTTGGCTTTGATGGCTGAAGGGTTGTCAAGTGGAATAAGAGTGATTTAGTCGGCGTCCAAGTTGGCGACTGGAGGGTTGTCGTTGACCTGGATACCACCGCGCTTCTTCTCGTTGGTGTCCCAGAATGGGAGGTTCCAGCCACCCTCGTCCTCGGGTGTAGAGAGCCAGAGTCTCATGAGGTGGCGGCGAGGAGCTGGTGGTGGGAAGTCCTTGTAGGCAGTACGGGCGTGGAGGACCTGAGAGTTGGAGAGGAACTGGATGTCACCAACATCAAGAACCATGTGGAGGGAGAGACGGAGGCAGGTGGCCTCAAGGACTTCCATGGCCTCGACCTGCTCTGGAGAAAGTGGTGGAATGATGCCTGCGTCGGAGAAACGGCTAAGGGACTGAACATAGTAGGGATCCCATCTAAAGAAGCATGGTTAGTCGTCTAGACTTCCGAAAACGTTTGAGTACGTATCACGAATGACGTAGACTTACTTGGTGTAGACGCGGCCTCCATTGGGCTCAAGGTACATAATAGCGGCTCGGATGTACTCCTCTTCGCCAACGCTAACCTCACCCTTACGATCAACGTACCAGTTGGGCTTGGTCAAAGTCTCCAGGACATCAGGGCGCTCCTCAGCGAGGACATTGTAGACATGGTGAGAGGAGATGATATCGGACTCGCCACCCTCGAATGCCTTGGCCACGCAGAGCAGGCCAACGATGTCACAGTCATCGGTGTGGAAGAATTGTCTGTTTAAGCCATGTTAGTTTCCGACCCCCTGATCACCTGTAAATTTAAATCGGAACTGGACAAATTTACCTAGCGTTGGTTCTGTAGATACGGACTTTGTCGATCTTTCCAGAGTCTTCGCCAAGATCCTTAACGTGTCCCAGAGCATGGCCACGGCTGTTCTGGCTGACGAAGTATCCTAGATAGGTTCCGAGACCCATGTAGGCAATGGCAGCCTTGCGGGTTCCCCATTCCTGGACTGGGAATCCCTTGAAGAGAATAAATCCCTTGCCATCAATGATATCCTTTCTCAAGACTTCGAGGAAGCTCGCGAACTTGGGGAGTCTGAAGTTGTCCTGTAATTCAATATATCAGAAAACCTGTCCTTCCTAGAATATACAGGAGGTAGGTGGGGGTCTTACTTTGGAAATGGCAGTCAGGGGGATGCCAGAAGCCACAAAGGCATCGGCAGCAGCGCTCATCTCGGCGCATTCCTCCTCAGTGAAACGATGGGTCCATTTCTCAGGATGGTCCTTGTAGTCCTCGGCCTTCCAGACTGTTGGGCCGGTGATTTTCTTGGGGAATTCAGAGAATGGTCTGATCTGGTCGTAGAGAGGGGGCTGCTGGCCGGTGGTCTTCAAGCCGTCGGGGAAGATATCCAGAGAGACTGCAGGCTTCTGGGGAGTGGTGGTCTGCGTGGCAGGAATGTCGTAGGTAACGGGGGCCATTGTGACAGATGGTTGAGGAGGGAGAAGAAGGTGAAGTATAGAAGGGAAGGGTTGAGGTCCGGGGTATAGAGAGCCGATCAAGAGTCAAAGTTATAGACTAAAGACGGGAGGGTCTGATCACTAGCTTTTTGCTTGTGTGCTTGCGTGATTGTGAGGGAAAGTGATGAGCTGTTGAGTTTGGATGGAGAGGAATAGTTCTAGACGAAATGGAATCTTCCATCTCCCTTATATAGCTTTCTCTTCGGCGTCATCCTCAACGGAAGAAGATGAACGATCGGCTTTGCCCAGCTTGCCGAGCCCGTTGTGTCTGTTTCGAAGAGCTTGACACCCCGTTTCCAAGGGGTTGAGACCGACTGCAACACGCCAGCCAAAAGATTACACCACAACGGGCCGCAAGTAGGAGTGTTGGCGCAAGGATGATGCACACAAAGGGCCTTGCTAATTGCGAGATCGCCTCTCAGATCATGACATCTCGGCGATAGAGGACAAATGAGGGCGGAGCCAATCCGCATCCTCAGAACCGCCGCTGAGTGGGTATGGATTCCCGCCGTGTCGGCGATTGGCAAGTAGCAACCTCAAGGTACGTCGGGTCCTGAAGTCTATGATCAGACAGTGGACATGGGGGTTACACCCTGCGACACCCAAGTTGGACTAGCAAACGATCCCCAGCTGGTTGTCATCGAAGTTAATTCCCAGCTGGCACTGCCTGTTCTGCTTTTGTCTGCCTTTTTTTGCAGCTAGTATGGTAAAGTTGAGTTGTGTACTCCGTATATGGTTCGGCCATACAGGCGTCGCTGCACGCCGGCCAGTCTCACGGCGGATCGAAGGCTAATGTCGCAATTCAGCAGGCAAGCTGCGCCATGGCATAAAACCTCCTCCTATACCCTCACTCCGTCAGCAGGATCCGGAGAATGGGAAACCAAACCACACTCAATCTTATCGATCTCGGAACCCCTTCTCCACGCCTCACGCGATGGAGATTTGACTCGAGGCGTTTTCTCCTACACTTGGCAGTAGCTCACTGAGATTCGTCAAACAGCTTCGGCTTGAAGGAGTTTTAACCAAGGCGGCGAAAAGAAAAACCTCCCACCGAACGGGGGCCCGTCGAGCCGACAATGGTTCGTATATTCGGGACAAGAGACTGAGACCACGCTACTGCGTGATGCGCGGCTTCTTGAAACAAGCTTCTTCTCGGTGAATCGCAGCGGCAAAAGAGTCGCGCCGAGTGCCCAGAACCCTTCCGCCGTTATTGTTGCAGCAGTAACAGCTGGTTCGTAAACATCGAACGCGAGAGAATAATGCTGGAGATTCCCCGTTCTCCTCTCTTTTCTTTTGCCCTCTCTCCTCCTTTTGACCATCAGGGTGTTTTTCTCTCCCACTCCATGCTCTGCAGGGAAGGCCGGCATTGGGAGGGGAGGGAAGAAAGCTGCTTGCTGGGCAAGCTTAGCCGCTGGTAGCCTCTGGACACGATATAAAATACTTCATGAAACCAGGGATCCAGCCCTGTCGAATTTTGACACATTTTGCCGTCAACCGGCGCAGGGATCCTGACAGCCAAGGGACCCTGTCTTGATGTGATCCGTTATGGACATACCAGTTGATAGATATGAAGACCTGACCTGAACCGTCGTCTCTTGCCGTCGCCGATGGGCTCCGGGACACAAAACACCCATGGTCCAGATCAAAACATCCAAGATATATTGAACGGCTCAGAAATACGAAGTAAATTGCTGGTTTTATTATCAGCTTGAATCCAATACTCCTAAAACGAGCAAAAAAAGTCAAAGCAAATAGGACTGATTCGCGCTTCGTTATCTAAGTTGCCGTTTTTCATGCAAGGCAGCCTGGCCCGGCCTAAGCACTTAGTGGTATGGTGTGGTCGACTGCCCAAACGAGCAGTATGTTGGGAGCAGTTGGCCGAGTTATGCCCGTAATAGTGATCAAAAAGAGTTCAAAAATTTAGGTACAAAAAAAGGAATTCGGCGATGTTGGGAAATGCCGAACTCTCGGCTGTTTGTCCACAGGAAATTGCCAAGCTGCAAAGGAATGGTGATCTTGCTCCGACATCCAAGCCGTATGGTGACGACCCCGGGCGGTAGCTCCCGTTCGTTGTTTGTTGGGGTCTCTCTGGCTTTGGAATCTACAGGATGGCACAACGAAGGTCAACGTAGACAGTCTTCTTATTCCCCTTCCTCCCAGGCTGCCGGAACCAACAAACGTCCGACTCAACCATTCTGGTCAAATTCCGGTCATATTTACCCTTTAAATGGCAGACTGGACACGTCTTCTCTGCAGCCAGTATGGGACCTCCAGCATCAAAGGGCAGAATGCCTTTGGTTTTGAAAACTTTGCATTTAGAAAATCCGGGATCTTTGGCGCACGGCTGACCGATAATTATCCAACGGTGCTTGCAGCTTGGGGACTTGAAATAAACCGTTCGACACATGTCTCGGCGTTATAGGAACCAGTTCTTTCTTGAGAGGGCTGTAACTACTGCAAGGCGATATCCTGTCGGACCTGGACGGATCCTAAGACGATGTTTCTTTTCCTGATAAGCGAGAGCAGCCTTCGCGTTGTATCGTCTAGCATCGCCGGGCATACGGTTCGAGGGCCCAAGCATCTCCTAGACAGATGAACGGACGGGCGGACAAGGGTAGCGGAATACACTTGGACCCTGGGAGGCCATGTCTAAGAGACTTTATATAAGTATAATTCATTCCGTCACGCAACCCTTGAGGCGTTTCATTCACACCTTTTCGAGTCTAGTTTTTAGCAACAGGGTGAGCGTGAACAAGGCGACCTCCGGGGCCCTCGCCCTGTTGGGAGGGTGTCATTGAACATTTGCATTTACTAATGCGGGTAATCATGAGTCGCCTTTATTGCTATCCCCGTCTCCGTTTCTTATTGTCTGCATAAGCTCGTATAGTTGACCAAGTTGCTGATCTGTTTGAAGCAGTCACCATCAGCTACCAGCTAACATTTACACTCGAGTTAGTTTGGATAGTTTACCGCTCATTTTGTCAATCTTCGCCTTATCGAGCTTTCCATCTGCCCATGAATCGCCTTCAAGCTGCTGAGCATAGAGTTGCCATTCTGTCAAAAACCCGATCTAAGACAGTTGATATTAATAGGTAGTTAGTGAATTGTTCCAACCCCCTTGTAGCTGATCGGAATAATCCGGCGGATAAGGGCACAATCTTACAATGTGGATGGGATTTTCCACGTTTCGGTGAGCTCGGAATTCGCTCTTCACGTACGAATCCCCCAGAAACCTCAAATCAGTAGGAAGTTTTTTCCGGTGAGCTCGTAGTATGCGTCGATATAGCGGGATTGGAGGCAGCAGAGCCATTGGCGTTTGTCTTAGTGCCGACCCAGAGGAAATTGACGAGGAACTCGCCAAACGAAGCGGCAGGGAGGGCCTCATGGTCGTTTGCCCTTGTAGCTGTCCAGATAAACGATCAAGCGTGTTTCTTCTGTTGACGTTGAAGCTGTTTAAGTTGAACGAGTTTTGCTCCTTTTCCCGCTCTCGTTAAATTAAAAAACATGCCAAGCTTTGTCACGTGGTTGATTTTGATCTGATAAGACAAGAGAGTTTTTGCTTCCAAATATCATGATGTTTGACGTTAACAGGACATCATTCGATGGTAATGAATAAAGAGATGTTGGATACATTAGCCGCTGCTATATGCTAGAATAAAGAGAATAATAACCGGCCACAGCGTTAGCTTAGGGATGTTGCCCACTCCGTCGACCTCGCATGTGGCCTTCGACACAATCTACGAACCAGCAGAAGACAGCTATCTCTTCCTTGATACCCTATCTGACATCGACGAGTCCATATGGCTTTCTGAAAGATTTAGCCCAGGAGCATCTGACCAGGGAAATGGCCCTCTTCCAACCAGTACCACCTCTCCATCGCCAGTCGTCGTTGAAGTTGGGACAGGCTCCGGAGTGATCCTTGGGTTTCTTGCTGCCAACTGCAAGGCAATTCTAGGAAGATCCGACATACTAACTATAGGCACTGATGTGAATCGAAAAGCGTGCAGTGCAACTCGACAGACTGTCAAAGTTGCCATATCAGACAAGTACTCGGAGGAAAATTTCAGAGCTGCGCCAGCAAACAAGGAGAGCACGAATGCAAAGGTGCCAAAACCAGTTCAACCCCTTGCTGTGATCACAGGAGATCTCTGCTCTCCATTGCGCCCCGGTATGGTTGATATCCTATTATTCAACCCTCCATATGTACCAACTCCAGAGCTCCCACGTCTCCCTTCGTCGTCAGAGGTCACCTCTAGTGCAAGCGGGATGTCCAAATTTGAAATGGAATCTTATTTTTTATCTCTCACTTATGCTGGAGGTGAACATGGAATGGAAATTACGGACCGCTTGCTGGACTCAATTCCTCATGTTTTAAACCCTGAGCGTGGGGTAGCCTACGTCTTGTTATGTGCGCAGAATAAGCCCCAAGAAGTCATGGACCGGATTAATGGTTGGGGAAACGGTTGGAAGACAGAGATAGCTGGTAGAAGTGGTGCGAAAGCTGGATGGGAGCGACTAGTTATTGTCAGGATATGGAGGAATTGATGCCGGATGTCTTACATGATATGCCTCTCGTGTATAGGGTGAGCAGGGCCTTAAAGATCGCAGTATATCGCAATGAATATACTTAATGTGAAATAGATCAGTTGGATGATCTTCAATGTTATTTCAGGTCATTGGGATGCTATACATTAAGTTAGGCCTCTGGTTGTAATTGAAATGAATCCTCGATCATTCCCCCGGGTGAAAGAGGGTCACAGTCTGTAGGTAGCGGCCCAGGTACTAGGGAAGAAGACTATATAGGTCTCTGGTACTCATGCCATTTCCCTTTCGGATGAAACCGTACAAGCTTATGTTTGTGATATCCTTGCCATCTTTCCTTGCCATCACAGAGCATATTTTGTAACAGAATGCCAAAACATGAATTAACGGCATCGCAAATTTAACACGCCACAACAGACATTTAGAATCCACGTCCCCGGCCACGCCCTCTGCCACCTCCTCGTCCACCTCTTCCTCTGGGGCCACCTCTGCCACCACCGCGCCCACCGCGGTCACTTTCCTTTCGTGCCTTGTTCTTCGGTTTAGGCTGGTCATCGACAAGTAGGGTATCAAGAGGGAGACTGTCGGGTAGGATGTAGTATCTTATGGTGGAACCGCGTATGTTTATTGAATCGAGGGAGATGGGGTCACGGCCCTTGGGGGTCATCTTGACGGTGCGCAGCGCGGTGTTCATTTGCGGTGAGACGGAAGCTATTGTCCCATGGAGAATGGTTCCTACGGGTAAAAGTCGTTAGACTAATTAAAGCATTCCCACGCAGTTGATTTTTAATCCGTATTTAGTCTTGGTGGTATTGAGAATCGCAAAGCTCGCGCTGGGGCGTCTGTCCGTTAGAGGTACACATCGTTTAATCACTCACCATTCTTTAGTTCAATTGTAACAGTCTCATTCGCACATTTCATAAGAAACCTATACGCATGAATAAATCATTAGATTCGGTCTCAAAGCAAAGATCCTCAAGTCCTGTAGTCCTGGTCCAAGCCAGTCGCGCACACATACCTGACAAGCTTCATCGTGAAAATATAGTATTAGCAGCTGGCGCGTGCACACAAGTTGAAAAAGAGAGACCACAGTTATGGCAACAATATGGCAAAATAAACGAGAACTCCCAATATATCCAGAGAGATTGAGTCTGCAGAGCTGATGATTTGGTCTGTTGATATCGTTATTTGACTGACCGAAGCTTCAAAATTGGAAGATCTTATCAATCACGTGACCTTCTGGGCGCCCGCTGGAGGGAGCTGATTGGCCAAGATTATCACCGATCAGGCAAGTTCTAACTTCATCTCTTCTTCTTCTGCTTCTTCCTTGCTATGATTGCAAGTGATACCCGCAGAGACTTGGAAGAAATGCTCTGTTTAATATGCTAAAGCTACAATATAATACATGGAGAACAGAAGGACATGGTCTTTATGTAGTATACCAAAATTTTACCCATGACTTACAGTATAAATCAATCTATCTATGCTGTATGAGAATCATACTATCCAAAAATAGTATAAATTAAAGATATTTTTCTACCATACCCTCTAATACCCCTTTAATTCTATCTTACTACGTACTATAAAGCCTTATTCAAGTCTAGGCATTTAACTTGGGGTGATTCTGTGCTTTTACTCAATAGAGATACAATTCTTTATTCTTTATTAAAATATTGCATTAACCGGCTGTCCACTAGCGTGGGACTTACTAGCGCGAGCTCCTTGTGCACGTTAATTTTGATAAATATAAAGTCTACATGATGCATCTTTGTACAAAGTTACTATATCGCAAGACTCCCAGTGTGTGCTCACTCTTTTGGCTCAGTTGTTTTGATATTTTATATTTCCTCTATTAGGAGGCATCTAATGAGGAATATACATATTGGGCTTATAATATAAGGTAATACTTTCACTTCCTCTCTTCTTTATATCCCAGACTCCAAGTCACTGTTTGGTTAATCCAAGCGTCAGGGCTTGAAGATTTGGCGACTAAGCATGGAAATTATCACACGATGCGATATGATGTCCTCTTTTCCTTTCTTCTTCTTCTTTTTCCTTCCTGTTCTTCTTTCTCTCCTATACCAGACCATCTTCCTCTGCTTCACCTCGAGAGATTGTGCCTCAATTACGTTCTTCAAGTACTTGTTATCACACAGCCGTTGCCCGCCCCCTTCTTCATCATCTATTTTGCGTGCGAACATACCGGTCTTCAGTCATGAATGATACTGACTTCCTTCCAGCCACAGTATCGGGTGTGACCTCGACTCTGGGGACCTTGGGCCTTTCTGTTGATACCCCAGAGTCGAGGTTCGAGCTGCTTGCGGCGGAGCTGCTCACCCAAATATTCGATTATTTGGACAGTGACGATATCAGCAACGCTCGCCTGACTTGTCGGGTATTCGCCAATGTTTGCATTCGATACCTGCCCAGAAAGTGTGCGGTTAGCTGCACGAAGACCAGTCTTGAGAGGATCAAATATATAGCCTCACACCCACTCATCTCTCAACGCATCCAGTCTCTTACGATTGACTGCAGCCAATTTTGGACCCTCGTTCACGGACGACCAAACCAATCATGGGACTATATACCTGCAGTTGGCCCCGAAGAATTTCCGTGGTGTGAAGCATACAAGAGAATATGGGAAGAGCAGAGACAGATTAAACAAACTGGGAAAGACAACGATATCATTTCCCGGGCTATCCCACATTTTAAGAATCTAAAATCTGTCCGCCTCTGCATGGGCAGATTCAGCGAAGATGGACGTTTGCACCGAGAAACTTACAACTCGGCGTTGGAACACTTCAGCTTTTCCTATGATAGCCCTGTTTCTTGCAGCATTCTTCAGTATCTGATGGTAATGGGACCTTTACGTGATGCGGGGATCAAAGTGGAATCTCTCGAGTTACTCGATGTTTCTTACGGGATATTCTACCCTATCAGCCAGATAATAGGGGGAATGGAGGCCAATTTCGAGCATCTTACTAACTTGTCCATTCGCGTTCAAGTTCACCCTGACAAAGTGATGAACTCTGCAGAAGGGAAACCAGAGCTTGGACGGGTTTTATCTTACGGCGTGCTGGCAGGATACCTTGAAGCAGCCACACGCTTACGTTCCTTATCACTCTCATCCAAGGATGACCATGGGGGGAGAATGATGGTTTCCGACAATGCATTCTCTCCAAATATCACTTGGGAGCATTTGCATACTCTCACACTCGATAACGTGTGGATCGCAGAGCACATACTAGTTGGTTTAGCTACCCGCCACTACAGGACGCTGAAGAACTTGACGCTGCACAACATTATTCTCTGCGGTTCGTGGTTCACTGCCTTTCCCGCCATTCGTGAGGCTTCGTCCCTTGAAAGGGCTGTTGTTTATGGGTGGATTGGAAATCCAGTGGGTGAATACGCACGGCGTGAACACTGGAGACTTGGTGTCTATCCCGATAGAGAGTTTGACACACCTTGGGGAGACGACGCAAGAGAGCACAGACTTGGACTCCGGGTTGCATCGTTCCTGTGCAAAGATCCAGGGGTGATTGCACTGCCGTTAGATTATTCAAACATGACTAGGCATTTTTGAGGAAATGCAGAAAGCAGTTCCCTGCATTTCAATGTAAATTCACCGAGACAAGATTTGATCCCTGCCACTATGCCAAATATACACATATAAGCCCTGCTCAATGCATGCTGCCACGATGAAGGAGGCCAACCTTGTTCCTCAACCGTCTTCCTTAAAGCTCCAATGTCCGACCAGCATTGACTGGATACTCGACATGGAAGAAAGGGAAGATTAAAGCCACGAAAAAAAAAAAAAAAAAAAAAAAAAAAAAAAAAAAAAAAAAAAAAAAAAAACAAAAAAAAAAAAACAAAAAAGAAAAAAAAAAAAAAAAGAAAAAAAAGAAAAAAAAAACAAAACCAAACAAGAAAGAAAACAGACCCAGCCACAACAGCGCT
>QQSR01000058.1:41453-96449 GCA_003664465.1 Trichophyton mentagrophytes | reverse complement strand
CCCACGTCTCCTATCACTCGCTCTCCCCACACCAACTCTTCTCTTCCCTTTTTCTATATCAACCCCCCCCCACCACGATCTCAACCCCTTCCCCCCCCCACCCCCTTCCCCCCCCCCGCTTTTATCTAAAAAACTAACCTTTTTTTTTTCCCCCCCCCTCCCCCCCCCCCCCCCCCCCCCCCCCCCCGGCCCATTCTCAGCTGGAGAGTGGATTTAGGGGGATCAAGTACTCCATACAAATGTATTTAGCTAGTCATCAATCAGAAGAAAGAAAGCGATTAAGCGTGCGTTGTCCTGCTTGTCAGACATGAACCGGAACAGAAGCAATATCCCACTAACTTTCCACGTGGAAAAATAGCAAATAGAAAAAAAAAATAAAGAGGCAAAACTAACGACGAAGGTAAAAAAAAAAAAAGGAAATACAGAAAGAAAAGAAAGAAAGAAAATCTGGTTTACAAGGAAAAAGAAAGTCAAGGAGAAGGAGTTGGAACAGGCCAACGCCTTTCTAACATCGTTCTAGACATATCCTTTGACGTCAACAGAGATGCCTCTCAGCCACCAATTTCGCCTCCAACTGGGCGGTCAAAGACGTCTCGACATCCACGAATCGTCACCCTCCAAGCGGCCCGTCCATCTGCTCAGCTGCCCTAAGGAAGAAGAACACGCTAAATCGGGCCCTGGGCAAAGAGGCAACAAGCCAGATGGTGCCAGATAGACTGGGAGGCAGACACCCCCCTGCAGGATCCTCTGATCTTACTCCTCACTCTGCTCATCATCATCCTTCTCATCCGTATCTCAGCTCCAGAGTGAAGCGTTAAGTACGATGTGATCACCCAACGCTAATTCTCCCAACACCCACGATCCATGCCTGATGCAATGCTCTTGAAAGAGGAAAAGAAACGAAGAACAGCAAAAAGAAGAAAAGAAAGGGAAAGAAGGAAAAAGGAACGAAGAAGACAGCAATTCCCCGAGAGCCCCATCCCTGACCCGTCGTGAAAAGTACTTTGCTTTCATCGCATCCCACGCTCATGGGTTGGATGCACTGATGTCCTAATCTGGAGTATCTCCGGAGAATCCTTCATTGATACCATTTTCTTTCTAGAATTCTTTTCGTCCATTCTTCTCCTGCGCCGGCTTCTTAGCTGGACAAGCCCCTTCCGTGCAATACTAATACTTATTAGCTAACCAAATTCTTCAGCACTACTAAAATGGGGGAAAAAAAGAAAGAAGATACGGGAACCAAAGGTCCTTAACCGAGGTCCTTGATAACTAATAGGACTATCACTTTAACTAACCATAGTTTTATGGAGCCGTTGTTTGTCATGCATCGTGGAACAATCGCAACCGAGAGCCCCCCCGTCAAACTGATAGAGAGAGAGATGTACCCTACCCGACTACCTGAAGACGCTCCGATGGTATCATACCATGGGGGTCTTCGACCCTCTCAGGGCGGGCTGAAAAAAAAAAGCAAAGAAAAGCGCAAAAATCGAGAGCGGAACTGAAAATAGCCGTTTCAAGCTCTTTTCCTCGTTTGCTCCAACGAATTAGACATCGGCTTTTGTCTCTCTCTCCTGCTGTTCTCCCTTGACGATTATATATTATTAGTATTACATCGATGATCCAACCTGAGGCTTTTCTCCACGGTGTACGGAGTATCTGTTTGCTTTTTGTTTATTTTTATTTTTTTTTTCTCTCTTCTCATTCTCTAATTCTGACTCTTTTCTTTTTTATCTTGTCCATCTTGTCCGCCCAGATCTTGCAGTGCAAAAAGCTAACTCGGAATCCCAGGGAACTGCCCAGGAAAAAGGGGCGAGGCACAGAAAGAGCAATAATGTCAACAAACATCCAATTGTTGTGACTCCGACTTCTCCGACATGCAAAAAATGGACCCGTCTCCAGTGACCATGGGCTGTGATGGCCCCCGACAAACACACACTCTGGCTGGCACGGAGTACCCAAAAGGGGTACCCACAAGCCGCGCGCACCCCACGGACGCTCCGTATATACGGGAGGTCCTCAAGCATGTAGTTTTACACAAAAAAATAATATAATGATACAACAACAACAACCATGCCAATCAACCGGATCTTAAGCTAAGGTTGGCCTTGACAAGCATGGCCTTCCACGCTATCCTTTCACCGATAATTTGGCCTTGTGATTCGCTTCAAGCCTTTCCCTGACTTGGGTTCTTTTCTTCTTCGTCTTCTTTCTTTTCTTTTCTTTTCTTTTTTTTTCTTTTTTTTTCTTTTTTTTTTTTTTTTTTTTTTTTTTTTTTTTTTTTTTTTTTTTTTTTTTTTTTTTTTTTTTTTTTTTTTTTTTTTTTAACTCTGTCCCTCGTTTTCGGGTCCCATGGTTGGGCATAATCTGTCATGGCATGTAGGGCCCGGCAGCTCTCCGCAATTCACGCCTCGAGCGCCGAGCTTGATTATTAGTTCTCTTCCAACAGTTTTGGATTCCCGAGGCCTTTGACTCTTTTTATTTTTTACTCTATTTCTTTGCTTCCTTCAGGGTTGTTGCCATGCACGCAGAGTGGATGCATATATAACCAGGGGATATATCTTGATCCTTTTTCCTTTTTTGTCCCCCCTATCACTATTCTCTTCATCTATACAAGCTCCTTCACTCGACTTCCTCTGGCAATTTTACTCCTTATTGCAACGGTTGATACATGACCGGCTCCTTTTGATACCTTCCCCGATTCCCTGAAGCACGCAGCATTATTCCTCAGCCCTTTTTGTTGTAATTCGATTGCCATTGTCCCCTCCATCCATAAGTATAAAACTTTGTATCCGTGTTCAAGTTTGGATGCCGTCAACTCTACCCTCTGTTTCGTCCCCTTCATCCTTACCAACAATGCCTCCGATGCATAACGGCGACGACGTCATGGTCCGGAGTAGCCTGCAGCCAGTCACTAAGGGGATCCGCACCCTCGTTCCTGGCTTCTACGTCCCAACAGTTTGCTTCTTTGATCCTAGCACTGAGGACGTAGACCTTTCTGCGACAGCAAAACATGCAGTAAGACTGGCCGAGGCTGGCGTGACGGGTATTACCGTCCATGGCTCTAACGGTGAAGCCATACATCTGTCCCCCGAGGAGCGGAAATTGGTCACGGAAAATACCCGCCAGGCTCTTGACAGTGCAGGCTACACTAGCATGCCCCTAATGGTTGGCTGCAGTGCCCAGTCGACGCGCGAAACCATCCAGCTCTGTCGCGATGCATATGCCAGCGGGGGGGACTTTGCCCTTGTACTTGCTCCCTCGTATTACCGGGGATTGTTCGCGGCCGATACGATTATGCAATTCTTCACAGATGTAGCTGACGCCTCTCCCGTCCCGATCGTGATATACAACTACCCCGTTGCCGCTTCAGGGCTTGATCTGGACTCGGACACCATCATTGCTCTTAGCAAGCATCCCAACATTGTGGGGTGTAAGTTCACTTGTGGAAATACGGGCAAGCTCAACCGCGTTGCCACAGCCCAGCGAGCAGCGCACAAGAGCACTAAAATGGCTAGTATCAATAATGGCAATGCCAGCGGCAACACATTCCTCTGCTTTGGAGGATCCGGCGACTTTACGCTCCAGACCATGATCGGTGGGGGGTCCGGAATCATCGGGGGAATTGCGAACCTAGCTCCCAAGACATGCATGCTGCTGCTGAGCCTGTACGCTGATGGCAAGCTAGACGAGGCCCGTGAGGTGCAGGACATCCTGTCCAGAGGAGACTGGGCCGCCATCAAGAGCGGCGTGGTCGGTATCAAGTCAGCAATGCAGTCGTACTTTGGATATGGAGGATATGCGAGACGTCCTCTCCCAAGGCCAACAAAAGAGACCAAGGACGCGTATAATGCACAATTCAAGGAGCTAGTTGACTTTGAGAGGGCGTTGTAGCTGTACATTCCGCCCCTTTCCCTGGTCGATATCAGCCTCTACTAACGATCTATGACCTCCCTTTTTTGTCTTTCCTCGTTCTTTTCTTTTCTGGGCCTTTGTTGTTTCACATCCCTTTCTTTTTTAATACCTGTTTCCTCTCTTTGAGTTGGCTTTCTGGTCTTTTTGTCTGGTATCTGTTTCGATATGCCTGGCGTGGGAGCGATAGTTAGTAGCTTGTTAATAGACATCATCTCTACCTCAGTTAACTAGTTACTCCTTTTAAAATTTTTTCCCCGACAACGAGCGAGTTAATTCTCCATGTCCACAACTCGAAACAAAGTCTTTTGGCCCCCCACGCTATGCTCGGAGGTCTCTCACCCTCAGCCGCTCTACCTGCTTGTCGTTAAAACGATGTAACAAAAAAGCCACATAAAACTCAATATCCAGAGTGAGGGAAACAAAGTTTGCTGGGAAACCCGCAGCTCTGGCTCTGTCCCGCGTTGTGTGGGGGTTAACCTTTAAAAGCAAAAATAAAATCAAAAATAAAAAAAAAAAATAAAAAATAAAAAATCGCATAGGAGGACGGAGTGAAGGTAAAAGAAAAAAGGGGGGGCCCAGAAGTCGATGCAGAGCTCAGCTTAGCGCAGCGCAGGGGGTTTGAACGGACAGGAGACATGGAGAAGCGAAGGAGGCCAGGCTTTGGCGAGCCTGCAGCAGCGGTGGCAGCAGCAACAGAGCCCGCCAGCTTACTACCAGCATGATTAGGACCATCAACGCCGGGAGAAGCTAGGTCAGAAGCAGACGAAGAGAGGAGATGACCGAGAAATGCATATATACGTATCCTATGCAGGAGATCTGCTGTATCTAGAGCAGTGACAGCGTCCTTCTACGAGACTCAGACGTCAAACAGGCTGCAACAGGCTTCTCTTGCGTCAGACCAAATGCAGATGACTATGAGGGGGTGGGGAGGGGGCCCTTATATCAGGCGCTGGACGTTGCTGTCATACCCAAGGAGAGCCATGGACCTGGTCGTTAGGCGTTAGGTTGAGAGGCAGTGAGGTGAGCTTTGCATGGTTATGGACAAGGGGGCCATATACCAGGTGGCCAGCGGGTACCTCTACCTCGAGGAAACATGCATATACACAACGACAACAGGCCCTAGTGCTAGGGAACCAGGATATACAGAGAACGCAGGATGCACTGCACAAACATCTGCAGACATCGGCAGTAATGCTCGATGGTAGCAACGGGATAACTATAAATACATTACTCCGTGCTCTACATGTCCTGGGGCTTTGACAGTTAGTTACCCATAGCCTCTCCCTTCTCAAGTCAACCAGGGCACGTATAACTAATGTCTAACGTGCATTTCCTATAGGCGGAGCCCCAAAGACCCTTTTCCCGAGGTGGTTAGTATCATGCATGAGACGCCCTTGTCTGGCTCCCATGCACTTAACAGCAGTTATATACCAACCACCTCGAATGTACTATGCATTTTCATATCTTATGGTAGCTGCAGCCGTGGCCTGTCAACTCTATACCACTTTCCAGGAGCAAAACACCCGTCTGGTTTTCCTGCTGGAATGGTTGTCGATCATCTGGATTGATAGCAGAGCGAATGCTGTCATGTATTGTGAATATGCACATGTCAATCAACACAGCTTGCAACAGCAAAATATCGGCATATCTCTATACCATGGTTCCCGAAACGGTTGACTGGCCCGCCATGAAATCAATTCCAATGCCCTGTCTATCTTTGATACATTGGTTTTTCGGCCACATACGCTGATCTCAATCAATGAAGCTTAATATTCTTGCATTATGGGTCAAAGGGTACACGCTGATGCTGAGAGAGGCCGGTGCTCGAGTGTTACTCTGCCTCCTTGGAGGGGATAGCATATATATCCCTTAGCCACAGGCAGGAAAATAGGATATCGCTAGCATGATTGAACCATCTAAAGGCTATAGCCGAACATGGGTAGGTATCATACCGTCCATGGAGGCTTTGTGCCTGCTCAAGCGTCACAGAAAAAGAATACTCGGTCTCGGCCACGGCTCGCAATGCAATATGCCTGAGTTTGGCGTTAGGAAGCAGTCCTTACGCACCAGCATACCCTGGGTACTGAAAGATATTTAGGACAAGCATACGATTGGCCTAGTTCGAAATAGCTGTGCTACCTCTTGAGCTTGGACAACAGAAAGCGAGATATTTAATATATCCGACGTATCCCAATTTCAGAAATTTGCGTTATCTTCTGGTGTTCAGCCTTTATAGTAATCGAGTTGATCTGTGGCATTTTAATAACTTTATTCATCATAATGATTATATATTCCAGGGTCTCCAGGAATTCAAATAACGCTCTGTTGATTAGTTCCCCTCATAGAATCATGGATTTTTCTTCCAGTTTCTATTCTCATTCTACCTTCATGGATATTTAGGGATGATCTTCCCAGGGAGGAGAACTAGCTAGGAGAATAGACCCCGCCAGAGAGGCTGCTACATAGATAGTCTATGCTATCCTGCATAATGACGTCTGACAGTCAGAGACAATGAACCATGGATCATATCATGACTGAAATATCAGCTGTGTTTCCCTACAACTGCATGATAGGCAATGTGGTGGTGTCAAGCTTCTTCAGTGGGCACCTCTCCTTTCTTTGACCAGAAATAGACACTCTAGTCTATCAGGCTTCCTCATCAAGCCACCTCTCACCCTCTTCCCCTCTCGATATATTATTTTATCTACGTTATTGGAATTGAGCGACGCCAATGGCCGATACCATCCTACCCAGACACAGCCCCAGAGCAGATATTGAGTTGGCCAACGACAGCCACCCTGAGAAAAGCTGTGAGACCCCAGCCAAGGATGGTCAAGAACCAGCTGCAGTTGATGATGGCGACGATGGAGATGATGCAATTGTCCAAGCCGCTGAATACGAAGAAGAGAGGATGCTCTGTTCTCGGCTAGATATTCGGCTTCTGCCTGTGCTGGCGGTGATGTGTATGTTTGCTGCTACAACTGCTTCCTCTACTGACGGGGGCCGACTGACCGAGACAGATCTTTTCAATGCACTGGACAAAGCAAACATTGGAAATGCGCAAACCAACGGGCTCAGCGAGGGTACGTATTTACTCCTGGCAGCGGTACTTACTTTATTACCCTCAGAGCTAACCACATCGAGTTTTTGATAGACCTCGGTTTCGCAAATGGAGAATACAACCTATTGCTGTCGATATTCTTCATTCCCTATGTGATCTTTGCGCCTTCAATCGCCATGATAGGCAAAAAGTACGGCCCCGCTCGCGTTTTACCAATATGCATGTTCTGTTTTGGATCTCTGACACTTCTATCCGCTGTTGTCCACAACTTCGGCAGCTTATTTGCAATTCGTTGGCTATTGGGGATGGCTGAATCAGCCTTTCTTCCGTTGGTAATTTATTACCTTACCACCTTCTACCGACGGGGAGAGCTGGCACGGCGGCTTGCCATCTTTTACGCTGCGTCAAATATTGCAAACGCGTTCTCGGGTTTGGTTGCGTTTGCAGTCTTCCAACTCCCCAGCACAAAATTGGAAGGGTGGCGTTACCTTTTTCTTATTGAGGGAGCATGCACAGTATGCTTCTCTATATTTGCATTCTGGTATCTCCCTCGCACGCCAGCGCAGGCAAGATTTCTCACTGCGCAGGAAAAAAAACTCGCATTCCACCGGATACAGGTTGATTCGTCTTCGGTTGTCAATGAGAAATTTTCTTTCAGGGATGCACTAGGAGTATTCAGACAGCCGACTTCATACTGCTTTATCCTGATTGAGATCTGCCTCGGCGTTCCTTTGCAGTCTGTTGCCCTGTTTTTGCCCCAGATCATACAGCGGCTAGGCTACGGAACAGTTAAGACAAACCTATATACTGTAGCACCAAACTGTACCGGGGCAGTCATGCTTCTCATCCTGGCATTTAGTTCAGATGCCACCAGGCTGCGGTCGCCGTTCATTGTTTTGGGATTTCTCCTTAGCTTCAGCGGGTTTATGATATATGCCTCAATCGACAATATCAAGAACAACATACGACTCGCATACTTCGGCGCATTCATGATGACATGGGGCACATCTGCGCCCTCAGTGCTGCTAAGCGCATGGTACAACAACAATGTTGCTCACGAGGGACGTCGTGTCCTTCTCACATCTGTGGGTGTCCCGATGGCTAACCTCATGGGGTTAGTGAGCAGCAACATCTTCCGCGAGAAGGACAGCCCAAAATTCGAGCCGGCATTGATCACCACGGCCGTTTTTGGTGCAACCGGGGCCTGCATTACTGTCCTTCTCGGCCTCTATATGGCAAGGGATAATCGGCGACGTAACCGCCGAGCAGGAGCCAAAACGTCGGCGAGGGACGTCCCAACCAAGAGATTGCGAGATGGACCAGCAGTGGAAGAGTTTCGGTGGTTCCTATAAGTCTTCTTGTCCCCTGGCAACCCTCGATCGGGTCTCAGACATCAAATAATCCTCTCGGACTCCTTGTCTTTCTCGTATTTTGACGCTTGATGTTGAAATTGCCAAAGAAGAAAGTTAACTCAAAAGAAAGAAAGAAACCAATTAAATGGAGACTGTCTTATCACGTGATATCGCGTTCCGTTCGCGTTCCACTTTTTGCTCTCTCCGGCCACGTCAGTTTCTGCAGGAAAAAACGCAAGGAAGCGAGACGAAAAGCGACGGGCGGGAAAGGATGCGAAGGAGAAGGGATACGACTTGCCGTGTTCCGGCGATGTGGAGGCTGAGTGAGTCACACCGTCGATTGTTTATTGTGGCAGATATATCAAATGGGATACCGGGTGAGAGAGCCAGCGATGAAGCTTCCATGGACATAAATAGGCCTATCGCCCTTCATCTTCAAGATGAAGAGGGTCTCTTCTTCCAATTCGACAGAAATTATTCAATCTAGCTGGTATCGAAAGCTGCTCGAAAATAAAGCATCATCATATCACTCCCCGCAGGCATGTCCCAGAACGACCGTGCACTCTTCCTTCGTAGCCTTCACAGGAAAGGCGACCCTCTTGTTCTTTGCAATGTATATGACGGCCGAACCGCAGACATTGTCCTTAGCCACAAGGGAAGCAACGGCGAACATTCGGCCAAAGCCTTAGCGACCAGCAGTTTTGCAGTTGCGGCAGTACACGGGAAGCCAGACGAAGAACTTGAACCGGAGATGCTTGCCATGGCGGCCAAAGATATAGTTGGTGTAATCAACCGCCACGTATCAGCCAGGGACAACAGCGAACCCATACCACTTTCCATTGACATGCGTGATGGGTGGGGGGACCGACTCGAGGAGACCATCACTTCACTGATTGAAGCTGGGGTGGTAGGATGTAACCTCGAAGACGAAGACAATGAAACTGGACAATGCATGCCTTTACCCCAGGCTGTGGACCGGATCAAAAGAGTTAAGGCTAAGGCGGCTGAGCTTGGGGTCCCTGATTTCGTTATCAATGCACGAACAGACGTCTTGGGGCACGGCGGAACAATAGAAGAAGCGATTTCAAGGGGCAAGGCCTTCATGGAGGCTGGTGCCTTTTGTATCTTCATTTGGGGCGGTAACCATGGACGTGGAGTGTCTAAGGAGGAAGGGCAGATGTGCGTTAATGCATTTGATGGACTCTGGAATGCAAGGTTGAAGACAGGGCGGGGCTACTTGACTGTGAAAGAGCTGACTGATATGGGTGTTAGAAGGATCAGCTTGGGAAAGGAATTGGGTGACATTGCAATGGATGCATACCGTGCTGCCGTGGAGAAGATTTTGGCTTGAGAAAAACTTGCTTGACTAGAGAATAATGGATAGCTACTGGCTGTACGTTATGCGTATGGTAGAGCTGTGCGACAGTTTCAAAGTAACAATATGGACCTGCAAATAGTCTGTGACAGTCGCTAAATTTACTATATTATCTGCAAAACATCCAATATACTAGTCCTTCTTAGGTGGAACTAGAAAATAGCTGTTGAATTCGACCTGGTACTCACTCCGGCTACATATCACCAAGGGTTAGCCTGGAGGAATTACTCTAGAGGTAAAAAGAAGTAAATAGATAAAATTGTGCGTGTAACTCACCTGGGACGTTGAACGGCGCACTTGTCAAGAAGAAAAACCAACGGCCTGTCTCACGACATTTCTTCGCAAGCCTCTCGAGATCCCACATCTCACCAAGTGGCATCCCCCACAGGGCAAGGATGTATTCGTGCAGATAGTACGATACGGGGGTTGGCCAGCGCTCAAAGGCTGGTGCATCCCCAGCAACAGCCGCAAAGTAACAATCATGCAGCCAGTCGAGCATTTCATCTTCTTGTGCAACACCAGCGTACTTTTGTCCATCACCAGGTCCGGCTGAATGTGGCCGGAGAGCAAGATCCTTGCGCTCTTCGGGACTGCGTTCGTGGTAGCTTTCAACCCATCCTGACCGGATCAATAGGATATCGCCGACTTTTATATCTCCGCCTTGGGCTTCTGGTCGAATATCGATACCTTGGGCTTTTCCACACTTGACCAGCTCTTCGTATGTAATGGCATGTGCACTGTAAGGGTCGTAGTTGTTCCCGTTGGCTTTTGCATAGGATCGATAATCCAATAGGACTCCTCGACCAGCAATGCCGTGCTCCGCCCAGTGATGAATACTGCATTTATTGTTGGCATTTGGACCTGCTATGTCTTCCCCTTTTGTCTATTTGTAGAGGTTAGTGGTTACATAGCCAATGATATAACTAGTTCGCAAAGAGGACGCTTACGCCGTTGTAAAAATTGGCAGAGGCAAGGTGAGCAAACTGTCGATGAAAGAACTCGTTAGATCATAAGGCATCATATATAATAAGGAGAATACATTTCTCACGTGTCGAAATCCATCCCACTGCGTTCCACACTGGGTATTAAATTCATATAAATCATCGTAGGCAATTCCTTCAACAATTGTCTTGATAGTATGGACAAACTTCTCTCGGGCGAAGCCTGGAGTCTCTGGGACATTGAAGGGCAAACTATTCTACAGCATCAGTTCACTTACGCTTCCGCATATTTTGCGCTGCAGATAACTACTCACTCTAGGGGAATAAGTTCTCCGGTTTTGATCTCAGTAGCAGCGGCCTTGACCCGAGCCGGAGTGAGCAGATTCAATCGTCCAATCTACGGTGACAGTCAGCTTTAGTAGTGAACTAACTATAGAAAATGTAACTAAGGATGGTACACATACGTTATCATCTTTACCCCAAACCCAGGCAGCACCCTTGGGAGCCCCGGGGATATCGGGCAGATTTTTGCGGGTAGGGAATTTGGTATTGTCCGGATCCCAAGGCAATTCGCTTGGAGATTTCCGGCCTGATTCCATAATGCCGGCTACTTGGGATACTCTTTCACGGACGGACATATAGAGGCAACCGGTTTTCTTTTACTTTGTTTCACTTAGTTAAAATCCAACAACTGCGGAATCGAAAGACAGCTAAAAAGTGGCGCCAGGTGCTTGATATAAAGGGCTGCTGCTCGGCCCTCGGCTGTCTCCACAGTTTTTATAGGTCATCTGGCGTTGAATACCGAAGACAACAGCAAAGCGGTCCTCAGACAATAATAATACGCATCATTAATAGACCAATCCAGGTGGAGTCAATTTGCCCCTTTTTGTGCGCTAGTTAGAGGCCAAGAGGCACGCTGGGACGGAGTAGTTATGCGTTATATCAGAACGAAAGACTCGCATATGGTGCACCGCTGTAGTTATCATCAGAGATCGCTGGCTGGCTGATTCAATGCACCAACTGCCAACCGAACTACCTGAAAGAGCCCCTGCCTTGTGCGGTGCCAGGGTGGTAAAGATGAAGATCCACGCCTTCACAATTGGCTATCCAACCCCCAAATCTAACCATGGGATTCGCGCAGCCTTGAGGGCCTGTACAGGAATTTCGCGACTCGTTGGCCCCATACTAGACATCGCTAACTAAGCGGCTATGTACCATGGATCCAAGCCCCATGCATGCATAGAGGCAAGCATCGAGTGGAGTGTCTCCTTTGCATTAAAGATGAGAAAACTAGTTAGTTATCTAATATACGAGAATGTCTGTCTAGTCCAACTTCCTTTTCAAGGCGTTGACAAAATTGCCTAATGCCGTTTGTCATGTAAGTTGCAGGTTCGTTTAATCCTTGTAATAATAGATACTTTCATTATTGATTCGGTTTGCCATAACTAGCTCATGTACTTGGTGTTTTAACTAGGCGTAACTACGGCCCAAGTTTAAAGGAAGGGTTAAAGTGCACTGATATCAACAATAGAAAAATTTGCCGGGTATTCGAACTGTTTATCTGGTACAAAAATGCAAACTTCCAGAAGGTGCTATCATGAAGTGAAGATCCTTGAATGTCACATCCCGTTACCGATGCGAGCAGGATATTCCTACTAATTCCTATGATAACATTTGTAGAACACGCTAGGATACATGGAACTATCCTTCAAAGTATTGACTGATTGTGACTGTGCCTTCTTCATCCCTTTCTATAGCTCCAGCCGCGTTAATGGCGTGGTCTAAAACCTCAGCTTCGATTTGGTCAATCCTGGCCCTGTTTGGCTGAAGCCCTAAAAGTCCCCGGTCTGCCATTTCATACAGCGCATCAAGAAGCCATGTTCGGCAGGTCAGTCCGGTAGTGGGAACCTCTCTAATTGAGTTTAAAAAGTGCGTATGGAAGTCTCGAGAATAGGAGGTAATGGTTGATACTTGGATAGCGGCCAAAAATGAGTTAGAGTTGAGCAGATGTGGATGGTGGAAGGCATCGAAGTAAAAGCTGCCTCCCTGATTGGTGTTGTGATAGACAATCCCACTTCGTTCGCTTGTTGCAATGACTAAAGCCCAGTGGTAGTTTTTCCGGGTGGCCATGGAGAACACAGCAACGTAGACCGCTCCTGGTTCTAGTCCCAGGTTGGTGTTCCTTGTTGGGACGCCAAAGTACGTTGTCGAAGGATCAGGGAGCGAGTTGCCCAACCCACGTGAAGACATGGCTGTGCGCCGATAGATAGCTAACAAGATCAAGGTCACTAGACAAATAAAAGTTGAGTACGATCGATAGGAATATTGAAAGGGAGCTATCTGTAAATAATATAAATACAGCGAGATTCTGCTTGGTATATAAATTTGACTAGCCCGAGTTGAGCATGGTACTTGTTTCTACTAGTAAGTCTAGTAAGCGCCCATTTTCGAGTATGTGAGCTAAATGAAACTCAGATCCCTCCAGCAATACAGGACCATTGGATAGGGGATAAGATTGATTATAGCCATGTATCCCGGAAAGTCAGTCTGGGCGGCAAGAGTGGTTTCAGGTCATGTAGTATTAACCTGGTTGTAGTCAATTGGTATCACGAGCAGTTTCGACGCAAGGATCTTAAACAGGGCGATACAAGAAGATGCATTCAAGCTAAGGTTAACCACAACAAATGCCTTGTTAAGGGGTTAACGTCTTAGGACTATCATTTGGGCCAATGTAAACGTATACGGATGGTTCATCCCGGATCCTGTGGACAAACAACATGCGAAATCTACATATAGAATGGGGCTATATGCAGGGACTAGTCAGGTGTAGTGGCTCTGTGAAGTCACTAACTAGCATGGTAGTTATATTTAGACTGGACTGCCTAAATCTCTGAGGACATAGTATCCTGTCTTAATGCACCCAAACCTCGACAGCGGTCAGGAAAAGAGCAGGCGGGGCGGGAGGGACGGGACGGGGTTGAATAAGCTTTCGGATAAACCATAATACTGTCCGTAACCGCCGAGCCCCGGCCTCCCGTCCCGCCCAGGCCACCAGGCGGGAGAAGCTCCCCTAAACTTCGAAACAATTAATCATTTGCAGCAAGGTCAAGTTATTTTTGATGAAATTGATATTTACATTTGGCCAGCATTTACAAGAAATGTTAAGAACCCAGCCAAAATATGGCCGAAAAATACCATCATGACAACGACAAATATGGGAAGAAATTTACGAGAGCGTTCGAGATGATAGATTCTGCCAAACTGTCTGCGATCGAGGGCATAGCACTAAGCCTTTTCATAGGCTCAGCTAGAGCCCCAGTTGTGGCATCAAAATATGTTCAAGACCGGGTGTCCCAGAATTCAGAGACATGCACTCTGGAAGAGACTCTACGTTCAATACGGCAAGATTTGGTGACTCTAGCTAGGAAGAGTAGGACACCTTAACCCAGAATGTTCAATTTCAGGATCTAATCACAAAACAGTGACCTGTGACCATTATGTAAACCCACAAACCGAAGCTGCTCTTTATGAGCGTGACGGTGGTAGATGTTTCATTTCGGGTCGAACTCTGGATGTTAAACCGACATACATCATTTCTCCGTCAATTAGAGATGATATTGACTTACTCCCTGGGGTATGTAAATATTTTCTCTTGGAGCATGCAAACCCTTTCTGAATATAGGTAAACTAGGGTTACCTGCGTCCACTCCTTGAAGCTGCCATTTCTCCAGAAGAAACTGAGCAGATGTTTACTCTTTTGAATGCGCAAGAGGATGGCAGTGATCTCAAAAATCTGCTGCTTATGGAGCCATCAATTCGGCACACGTTCCGCAATGGTCATTTCCAGATTATTAAACAGCCATATCTAGAACCGCCGTACCTCAAAGACCCTGCGAAACTAGCAAATGGCGGAGTATGTTTCATTATCAACCTCCCCCCAAATTAGAAGGAGCACCGACTGACTTATTTCTGGATAGTGGTGGATTCGACGAACACCACCTGGGCGGGTTTTTGTACCTACCCTTCCAGAAAACGATAAGCTATACGCAGTTCCATCAACAAAAAACCCAGAAACTCACCCGTTACCCGCAATGGTTTTACTGTCTGTTCATGGGATTGTATCGCGACCCTTACGAATTCTTGAGGCAGAGAAAAGGATTGAGGCCGGCTGGCCTGCACAAAAACCTGGTTAGAACCATTTTATCACCTTTATTTTCACTAGCAACTACCCTGCTAACATATCTCAACAGAACCGTGGACATTAGGCAAGATAGGAATAACATGTCTTCGAACTGCTCTCAACCTCATACCTAACTTTGTCCGAATAAAGCTCTACATGTTTATCGACAGATTGATTGAGTATTGGGACCCTGTTCTAAAGGGATCACATGTCAAAAATCTCCCTTTAGGGCTTTGCCTTAAAAAATCCGACAGAAATATCAAAAATGAAGCCAACGCACTGCTCGCCGTCGAGAAATTTACAACGATTAATGCACCAAGACTGATTGATTCTGTTATGATCGATGCTACATCAGGGTTCATCATTATGACTAGGATCTTTGGTGATCGGCTTGATAATGTATATTTCCTAACTACTTGGGAAGAGCGCAAAAAGATAGGAGAGGATTTAGCTAAGTGGATTGCTGAGATGCGACAAATCCCGAATAAGTCAAATTATCTGATTGCGGACACGCTGGGTGGTCCAATTAGTGACCATAGATTTTCAGGAGAATCCTGGGGCCCTTTTAATACAGTCTCTGATTTTATAGACCGCCTTACCAGGGACGTTACAAAGCCTCGAAATGAGCCTCCGCTCTCTCTTCTATATGAACGGAAATATGATGTTTGCTTCACCCATTCGGATTTGCACATGTCCAACTTATTTGTAACCCGTGGCAGGCTTTCTGGTATTATTGATTGGGAAAATGCCGGGTTCAAGCCCGAGTATTGGGAGTTTACTCGATCTTTATGGCCGTATGGCGGAGAGAGAAATTTATGCTACATCTATACCTGCGCATTTGATGGTAAATATGATGATGAGTTGGAGGCAGAGGTCTTCATCCTCCATCATTCGCCGTTCGTGTTCTAATGATAGCGATTTAGTTGTGTGTGGTTATTTGCCTTTTTGATACTATTGTGACTTGTATTTTCCGTAGCACCTGGTTGGAGGATCGGATGGCATATAACAAGGAAGACATGGGATAATGTGTGGAGAAAGCAACAAAGGACCACTGGAGGAACACCGTATCATTAGCCGGTGGTAATGTATTCAAAGATAAATAGAAAAATATTCTTATTATTAACATTATCGGCTGGACTTGGCTTGATGTTCCACATGCACTTCCGCTGGTTTTGAGAGGTCCAGGGGAGCAACCCCATCCTCTGTATGAGGGCCCATTTTGCCAGAAAAAACACCCGCTTCGTCTTTCCTAGCGTCATCCATAGACATTGGGGGTCCTGTAAATGCCTTACGTGCCCTAACAAAGTACCATGCCACACTAATAGTGGCAAACCCGGCGAACACAACGCTCGCATAGTTCATACTAGATGGTGTCACGGGTAAGGACACCGGGAGACAGAAAAGGAAAGTAGAGAAACATATCCAACATATTGTGGTCATGTTGATCAAGAAACCGAATTTCCCCAGGGAAAAAGGGGCATTCTTAAACATTTTTCGACGGCGAACCAGGGAAATCAAAATTGGTAAGCCATACGAAGTTGATAAGCATATCGTAGCGACACCGGTGAAGGAATTGAAGGCTGCTGCAGAGCCAAAGTAGATCAACCCAAGGAGACAGTCCACTAGAGTTGAGAGAATAATACCCCATAGCGGAACACCAAAACGGCTACTTACCTGCTTCCAGACTCGAGACCCTGGGATGGCACCATCACGGGCAAAGGCATATGTGCAACGGCTTGCTGCCGTAAGTGCGCCAATTCCAGCAAATATCTGGATTCCCATGATTAAAAAAAGCATGCCAAAGCCGCCTGCTGCGGAGCCGGTAACTGTCTTGAACAGAAGGCCGATGGGTTGGCCATTGGCAACTGACAGGAGCATCTTAACTTCCGGGAGAACGAAGAGCAGGGTAATGAGGTACACCAGACCAGTTATACCAGCCGCAACAACGGATAGGACAATCGCTTTTGGGACTTCTCGATGTGGATTCTGTGTTTCCTCGCACATGGCTGCAACCATCCCGTAGCCCGTCAGCGTGTAAGCTGGCTGCAGCAAACCGACAAAAAACGCCCATCCCGTCGGCCTAGTTTTGATCAAATGAGACGTTAGATCTAATTAAGCCACAATTAAATGTCTAAAAGAAGCAAAGGGAAGTGCAGGAATAGTTACCATCCGCTAGCAGTTGCATCGTAGTGAGTAAAAACGAATCTCCCACTCCTCCGATGGTCAGCCAAGGAGAGCAAAGTGACCATGATTATCAGCACACTGGATGCAGTCCAAAAAATGCATATTTTATTGATGAGATCGAGATACCGCGATCCAAATATGTTTACCAGGGCGCACACAAGCATAACAGCCCAGAACATCAATATCGTCTGCCATTGATTTGGGATAAAGTCTTCCTTCCAGAGTGAAATCGCACTCAGAATCAACTGGCCGCCAGAGAAGTTGATGCTCAGAGTCACCGTCCAATTTCCCACGAGCGTCAGCCAGCCATCAATGAAGGACATCAGTGGCGCCCAATCGCGGGTGGAGAGCATCGCACTCCAATAGTACACACCCCCAGCAGTTGGGTATACAGAGCAGATCTCAGCGAGTGAGGCTGCAATGGCGGTCGAGATGAGGGTGACGATCACCCAGCCCCAGATTATAGTAACCGACTGCCCGTCAGTAAGGGTAATATATAGTGTCGTGCTCAGCCCAAAGGGCGCTGCCATGATAGCGAAAGACCTGTATCCGTCGAACAAACCAGTTAGCTGGGAGAACTCGAATAGTTAACAAAACACACAGAAAGAGACAGAGAGGGAGAACGAGAGCACCCACAGTCCGAGAACACTCATCATCCCCAGATTTCGAGGAAGCTCGCTCTTATATCCCATCTTCGCTAAGGCAGCGTTCGCATTTGCGTCCTCAGACGCCCTCCGGATCATCGCGCCATCCTCCGCCGGTTCTTTCGTCATCTTCTGGGGACGGCCGAACGGTCAAGCAGGCTGATTAGCTGGGTGTCCCATGAAGTGAGCAGGATATTGGAGCAGTGCGCCAGAAGATGCGAGGATGCGAGGTTGCTTGGAGGACGAGAGAGGAGAGACGCTCTTCTGCTCCTCTTCCCCTTCCAAGGTTCCCCGTCTTGCATCCAGCTCGGTAAAAGTCCCGGGTAGCTTTTCTTCGCTTTGTCTTGTCGCCTCCAAGGATGGGCCCTGTAGTTAACTAATTCTTGTTAAAACTTGCGATATCTTCAAAGGTGACAACTACGACCTTACGTACGGCCCTACGGTCTGGCCAGTAGAGAAACGCAAGGCGATTCAGGTCTTATTATGATGAAGGGATATTCCTTCTGTTACTACCTAATGCGCTCAGATTAACCCCTCCAGCGTCTCCAGGGTCGGACGATAACTAACTAGCTAAATACGAGCACTCGGATGACGAGTCAACAACAGAGTTGCCGAGAAGTGGCGGCATCGTATAGAGAGTTACAAGAGGCTTCGTCACGGTTGGCAAACAGGAACACGCCGATAAACCCGATATCCGGCCATAGGCAACTAATAACAGGGCGGAACTCGGGATTTATAGGTTTCTTGACTTCTTCTGGTGACTCCCATCAACGCTTTCGGCACTCGTTTGAAGGCTTTCTGGAATCTTGCTGGCCTACTTTCTGGCTCTCTCCATGCTGAAGTTGGCGTCCTAATGCCAAATATTCTTAGCTGTGAAGTCCACACATAGAATGACGGAGGAGACAACTTACCAAGCCTTTGTTTCCGCATTTTATAATACATGGAAAAGACGTCCAACCATATTGTGGCTAGTGAAGATATAAGCCCGACTAGACACATGGCGGCGGTGACAATGGTCAGAATCGAGTGACATCCTTGATAAATTTTGACTAGATACCCCAGGAGAATGGAAAACCACGTCAGAGAAATAAATATGGAACAGAATAGAATCTGTTTATCTTTGGTCGAGGCATTCATAGTGATTGGCGTAACTTCAGGCCAAAAATCAGATACCAGTGCAATTAAATGGCAGGAATATGGACGGATATCGACGCGTATTATCCGTCTAGAGATAGTGTTAAACAGGATACCTCTATGATCTGGGGCGAAAAAGTTACCAAAAAAGTGCTTATTGAACAGTTGGTGGTGCGCAATGAATATATACATACTTTGCCCCTGTGTGCCTAAGAAAGAACAGCTATGAGGGAAGGTTGCATGCAGGTTTGGTATAAATTAGTTGAAAGAGGTATTATTTATTTCAACCAGCTAGCAAACGAACAGAATTCTCCTTAACGGGATCCTGCAGCTTCTAGGAACTAGCAATGAGACTGCCGGTGCCCAGCCCAGGTCTTTGTATATTACAGATTTGTTTGAAAATTCTGCCATTTGATTCATTTCCCTTGAGTCATTAATATACTAGAGGAATTATGCTTGGATCAAAGAGTGATGATCTCATACGCTCAAACACTTGATCACTAGGTATCACCATTGCTATTAATTATCTGCTTAGTAGTCCCAAAGATTAAATTATCCGATAGATAGGCCATGTCGCTTCTTGTTTAAGGTATAATGCTAGATAAACTCGTAAATAATTGCTAGATATACACCTATTAAAATGAAATCAACCACTGTCAGGAATAGCGGTATGGAATGAATGGGCAGGATCCTTAGATGGGTATGAGTACCGTACCTAATCAGGAAATATATCAACAGCACTTGCTATGTATAGTCAGCTGTAAAACAAGCATTGTAGAGGCTCTACCTATTTTCAATCAAAGCATATAGTATGATAGAGAGGGAGTAAAAAGAGTTGTAAATTGACCTGGATATGAAGAACAACCTATAAATAGACCCAACTAATTAATTTGCAGACAGATTAAACTTCTTGGCCCCACAACCCGATTTTTATTATGGAGACTTTTCCATAAAGAGACTAGTGCAGCAAAATTCAATACTCAAATCTGATGTTTTGTATTAAGTCTCTCCAGTACTACTTGATACCCATGATTGTTGCAATATTTCGACTTGAGACAAACATTTAGAATACCTGGCCGTCAGGAACCCAGGTTAACTCTCTCAACGTCTGTTGATATCCTCTATCGCTAGCTTCAACTCCTGGACGATACCTCGAAATCTAAGCACAGGGTTTTCATTCGCCCATTTGTCCACCTTTGCCAGTATATTTGCTTTGTTGTATTTGAAGTGCGCCCGAATCTCCTTTTGCCATATTCCGTATCTATGTCTGGGCTGTGTCAACCAGTTCAACATCCCAGCAGTAACTATCTGAGGCTGAATCTTCTCCACGTATCGCCGGGCGCGTATATCAGCCATTGTGCCTACTGCACTAGTGTAGGCCGGCTCATTACGCCAGGGATCTTCCGTGAAAATCATTGCTTGGATGCTAATCAGCACGGACAAGATTGTTGATTTCCCTGGTTGCCATTGCGCCGCAGCATCGCCATCACGCCATGTCCCGAGAAGCGAGAGGCACACTGCTCAAATGTTAGCCCTATACCTCATACCTCCCTAGGTTACTGATTCTCCACAGCAGTATATTCTGTTGATACTTTCCAACTCACCTTTACCATCTGGGTGAAGATTTGGGTTAATTGTTTTACCAACAGCTGTTCTACAATGCACTTGAGGAGGCTGATTCGGGTATGCTGGAGGACAAATCAAATCAAAGCTAGCCAAGGTCAGCTACCCTTCAAAGCCATAAATTGATGGCATGTCCAGAACTTACTCAAAGAGCGCATACCCATATGGACTATCGGGTGGCCCCATTATAAGACATTTCATAACATCCGGCCGACTTTCACTAACTTTGACGAAGATCCCAATCGGCAGAGATGTCGACATGTTGGCTACCTCAGTGACCATTCGCTTGATCCGCCCTGGGCTCGAATACGTCATAGATATAGCCTTACTATAGTATGCATGGGTCCGGTCAAAGACTCCCTCATCGCGGGAAACCCCATGCTCCTGGTGAAAAGCTTCCCACTTTTCCTGTGGGCTTGCTCTTGTACGCATCCCAGTGTCCTCCTGATCCGCTGATATGACTGAATAAAGAGAAAGAATACTCTCACAGCAGAGAAGTAGATCTTCTCCACTCCTTGTGTTAAGATCTTGACTTTCAGCAGACTCAAGGACAATCTTGCTCTGACGTGCTAGCTGCTTCAATCTCTCGCCGACCGAAGCTATCTTTTCTCCTAGGATTAGTGAGGGGCTATCATGTTGCTGTGACTTCGATGAAGAAAGAATTTCAAGGCCGGGAGTTTGTTGTTTATGATATCTGGCACATTTGACAAGGTCGATTAGCTCAGGGTGTGAGCTCAGCTTCGAAACAAGTCCAAACGCCGCTTTATACACATGGCTGCGCTTCGTTACATCATCCAGAGAATCATTTCTGAGTAAGTCCGCAACCTTGTCCAAAAGCAATCCAAGCTGCAACATTGCATGTAGCTCAGGAGGAATGTTCTTGCTCATGGGCCCAGGGATCATCCGACTAACAAAGTCAAATACCTTAGCTACAAACTCATCTTCTTTCTCGTCACTGCCATGAAACTGCAAAGGCCTGTTTGAATATACCGGTGGAAGCCCTGACGCGTCTTGAAAGAAAGCTGTAAAGGGGCTATAGCGGCGCATACTGTCACCCGCATATCCAATACCTCTGGCATCCTGTGTCTTTCGTTGGCTCGGGCCGTGACTATTTCTGGCTGGTGGCTGTTTATTCTCTGTTACTGACGAGGATGCCTGCCAGCGTATCTCAATCCGGTCATATCTTGCCAGCAGAAGCCATATCCCAAACAGCCTCCCATCACGACAACACCAGTCCATGTAATACCCTTCGATCTCGTGGGGATTCTTGGAGTTCCGAACTTTGTTACCGCAACCAAGACAAGTCAGGGTTCTGCAGCTGGAGCAGGTCGCCGCACAAAGATAACATCCTTTTGCGGGATTGCCTTTGGCTCCTTCGGACCAACGACGTATCCAGTCCCGGACAGAAAAGCTTTCTGTAATATTTGATGCACAGGAATAGCATTTCATGGCCAAACGTGTAGCAAGAAATGACTGTACAGCGTTAATATTTTGTTCGATATCTTCTGGGTGCTCTCCTGGTGCCGGAGTCCCTAACTCCTTACTTCCACCTCTCATCGCCAGGTGACCTTTATTTTCATGCTGACTATCTCGGTCTTCATCAGGGGGACCGCTGTTATTATTGTTACCTCTTCGGTTTCGGAAGATTGTGCTTCTGAAAAACGACATTTTCAAATAGGCATCTATTAAACCATGGAGACTCTTTGCCCCCCTTTCTTAGCAAAGAAAAAGGAAGATTTGGTAGATTGAGAATATTTTGGAAAAGATAAAGGAAGATGGAGTAGAGAGCAAGAATGTACGCTTTTAAATGCCGGAATTTGTCTTCTATACATAATTTCACTATCTCAGCCGGTGAAAAATTAACAAACTATACGGAGCACGACTATGGCATTTAAATAGATACTTCCCGTTTCCCCATTCACTGTTGATAAAGATATGTGCGACACTCCGTATATCTATTCGATAGTGAAGCTTAGAATTTAGTTATATATATTATTGTTGTGCGCGCTTTCCACGCCTATTGAATTCTCTGGTTCATATAGTTCAGTTAGTCGTATATTCAATACGCAGATAATACCATATGCAGGTGCAATTATTAGACCTAAAAAGGAGACTACAACTCATTTACGAGGGAAGGAGAAATTGAAGAAACATTTTATTGTTTTTGGGTGTGCCTTAAGAAACAGGCGCTTATTTTGATAAATCCCATTTCCTTCGCTGACGGCCTTTTACATTGTTGTTACCAGGCTTTTATCTCCATGTGTCCATTTCAGGTTCATCTCGGTCATGGATACGCGGAAGGTAGAAGCAGAAACAAAAAGGTAACAGAGATGAAGAAGAACCACAATCCAAGGATGGGACATAGAATAAGCAAACAGGTGTTGGTTGAAAGGGAGAGGTTCTAAGGTAAATCGGCAGGGAAATCAGACAGTGCGAGCTAGAGGACGGGATATAGGTATGGTTTCTCCGTAAAACCCCTTTGTGAGAACCACCGCGAGACTGGACTGTGTTCGCGCATGCCCGATGGAGGGTGAAGGGTCAGTGGAAGGCGTTGGTAGGGCGATAGGGAAGTAAGTGGATTGTATGAAAAATTCAACAAGGGTCATGAAAACAGGCTTTTTGTCTTTATTTTTGGGGAAGAACGGGGAATAGTGAATATCGTAGGGACGAAACGCTTCAGGAACTCAAATGTACACAAGGGGCGAAAGGGGACTTTGATATTCGTAATGGTATTGTCGTGCGTTCATGGGTGGTATTGATGGGAGAAAACAATTATCATTGTCGTGAATGGGTTGGGCAGGCTGTAATGATCTTTTCGGTGGCGTTGTTGAAGTTGTTGAAGTTGTTCAGTCAAAACTGTAGAGACGGTATGTGGAGTTAAGTGTTGTTGAAGCTTTGCTTTCTTCGCCGTCGGTCAATATAGTAAGAAGGTAAAGGAGCCAAAGAGTGGATAGGTTTTTGGGTGTTCCGGAAGGGATTATCCCGCCCAGCACTACTGGACAGTGGTAAAGGACAATATTGCCGAAATTAAGCCAATTGGCGACAGGCAACAAATGAAATTCAAAAAAGGAAACAAAAATGTTCTATCATAAAACATATTTAACGAAGGCAAAGAAGCACCCGTAGGATAGAAACATGCGCAAGTTCCGAGATATATGCATGCCATTACAGGCAGAGAGTAATCAAATACAGCGCCGAATGTCCAGGGGGTCAGTAGACAGGTTTATGGACTTGGATCCGGAAGAAGATCATCTGGGCCATCGAAACCAAAACCAGCCATATCCATTGAATGGAGTGACCCAGGCCCCTTGCCAAACTCCATGTCCGACGAAGCATATTCATGACCCGGAGGGCGTAGATGAGGACCAAAGAAAGGTCTATGCTCCTCATCATGGGATGGAGTATCAACATCATTCCACGGAACACTTCGTTGCCAAAACCGTGTGTTTGCTTGTTGGTCGCCGAAGAGATCGTGATGGTCGTGGAGATGACGCGGAAGTAAGGAGGACTCGTTGTCTAGGTGACTACCATATTCCTGAGGAGATTGATAGTGAAGGGGGACACGGTTAAAACTTGAGGCGGGGGAGTCGGCGCGGAGAGTCATGTCGAAGGCGGATAGTGGGTGGAGATGGCTATCTGGGACCATGGCCGCGGATATATTAGGCGCAGCAGTTTCCGTCGATGAAAATAGGAGGTTTTGGTTTGCCGGGCCATGTGTTGCTATTATCGAGCCATCCAGTGTTGAGAAGTTTTCCGAGGCTGGGGGAACCGGCCCGCATGCCTGGACTATCTTTTCCTGGTCTTCTGGAGATAGCTTAGCAAAATAGTCCGCTGCTAAAGGCTCTTTTCGAGATAATTGCGGAGTTCCTACTAGTCCATATTCCCCCTTGGCATAATCCGAGAACCCAAACCCGGGTGCATATGGCGAGCAGTAAACGGGCGGCGCTTGGCGTCGTTGTAGCTCCAGGTATGCCCACTTTCCGGAAACCGATTGAGCGGCGGGTTCTTGAGATTGGGGCTGGAGAACTTTCACAGGCTCAGGGGCCACCACCTGTTGTTGTTCAGGAGCCTTGGGTTTCTCTGGTACATTAACTACGCTGGTGAGGCTGCTCACGGCGAAACGAAGCATTCGGATCAGATGATCGACGTCGTCGGCCTCCATGTTCAACGGCTGGTAGGTAACTGTTCCATCTAGGGATCTGACCGGGACCTGCGATTCGGACATGGAGGTTCTAAGCTTTTCCAAGCCGTTTTTTGGAATTGGCGAGGTATCATCTCCTAAAAGAGTCTGTACCACAAAGTCAGGATTAACAATAGTATATCCAGCGGTTGCATTGGCATGTTCAGTAATGGAAGCAATCAGCCTACGGGCCATGGTAGACTTCATTGCAGCATCACTTGGACTCCACACAGGAAGACCATCGTTGGTCTGGGGGCTGGAAGCCTGAGACTTTGCTGGAGACACCGCCCTTGTGGATTGTACTGCTGGAGGCATCGTTGTCGTAGGAGTCGATCCTAGGAGCGGCCTGGTGACGGAAGGGGATCCAGAAACAACTGCGTTCGTATTGTATACAGGACGACACAAGGCCTTGGCTGGAACAGTGGGCGCCCTAGCAGTTCTTACACTCTCAAGGAAATTGGACCTAGGGTTATGAATGGAAATATCCACATTATGGGTATACTGGGCACGACAGTCTGTAGAGGTCTTGCCAATATAGTACCATAAGGTTTCCGGTTTTGTCAGATCAACTGTACAGGAATCCGGATTAAATGGGGGTTGCTCGCAGATGAAATCCTCCCAGCGGTAGCTGGAGGAAGTATCACCAAATATCATTCCATGAGACGGCATGGACGAATTCGAATCGTTTCTAGAATCGGGCTTTCGAGAAAGGTGGGCAGGAAGAGGCAGGATATTTGGGGGTAATGGGGGGAAATTGGTCTTTTTAACTATTAATGTCCATCGGTATGGAAGTTCAATCACGTCACTGGGATGGGAAGAAGAAAGGAAGGTGGTTAGTGAATGGCAAGAAGTAATAAACTGGAAAAATACTTACCCTCGTGGAAGCACTTTCAGCATTAGCGAGCGCTCCAATGGGCGGTTTTCCAACACCACGGCTCCGTTAATCTCCTTATCCGCTTGGAATTGCATTAAGTCTCCTGGTTTTAACTTGATTGCTGTCTCCAAGACTTTGGAGTCCATATCGAGCGTCTGTGATGGGAGAGATCCAAATCTCTTCTGCCGATGGTACTTGCACTTCAAGTCGATAGCGGGAACTGAATACTCTTGGCCGTCATCCGCAACAACCGAAGTTTCACCAAATTCCACCTGGACACCTGCAAGCAATGCACAAGTGGGATGGTATGATCTAGCACACTTCCCATACATACACTGGAAGCAAGCACCTTTTACCTCGCGACAGAACAAGCATTTTAGACCCATTCTTGCTTTAGGAATTTTGTCAATATCGCAGACGATCTCACGTCCGAGGTCATCCTTAAGGATAGAGGTCTCTTCAATAAACAAGGCGCATCGCCTGTGTGCTTGTGCTTGACCACCTTCAGTGGGCAACAGTTCTTCGTAGTCCATACTATTTGGGCATAGTACACATGGCGGCTTCTTTGGCGAATCTAAATGCAACTTGGCACGCTTGGACTTAGGCTCAATGCCATCAACTTTCCGTTTCCTGGGTCTTGTGGATTTTTCCGGAACGCTTCGAGGTGGAGTGAGAAGGTCAGAAGCACCTTCATACTGTTCACTTCTGGTCTCATCGTAGTACTCAGGGGTAGTTTCACCCCGTAATTTCCGTTCAATCTCTTCGACGTCGATCCAGACAGTATCCGTCTCGCAATGGCATTTCTTGGCGATACGGGCATAGTCGAGCCAACTTTCCGTAGCAAAATTGACCGACTCTGCACAATTGTACCCCAAGTTGAATCCAGAGTGGTATCCATACGGGAACGTGATAACGAACTCGCCTTCATAGTGGACCAGTTTGTTCGCGGTAATGCCGTACTGAGACTTGAGAACGGTGGGGGAAATAAGGTAGGTTTTGTGTCGTAAGAACTGGCTGCAGTTTTTCGAGTCCGTTGGCCAAATGCCTATTGAGTAGTTAAAATTAGTCAGTATTTCGTGTTGCACACCTGCGTGTTCATCAAACATCTAAACTTACTCCGCATCGCTGCCTCGAAGCGTGGAAGGTCTTCCTGTGAGATGCTGTACCACTGCTTAGGAGCGCCAAAGTGGATGTAGTTAATGCTGTAGAGGTCAACATCTTCAAGATGCCAAGCGAAAGTGGCCTTCCACATGCCAAGGTATACATAGGCGGTGTTGACACCAGGGACTTTTTGGCCGAGAACATCCAGAAGATTTGGCAGATTGGCAACATTCCATGAAGTCACGGCATCATCAAACAGGGAACCTGGCATATCAGCACCATACATGGGGTTGTTATACATAAGAGATTTCCAATAAGCAGTTTCGAGTTCTTCACATCTTTCAGCGGTGAACTCTTCGTTACTGGAGAGACGATAGTCAAAATCGATGAAAGCTTCTTCATCAATATAGTCATCTTGCTCATCTCGGTTATTTTTCCGTCGAGCAGAGACAGACTTGGGTTGTCTGCCTTTTGGCTTTGGGGCAGGTAATGGCTCTCCATCACTTAGTTCCTCGGATTTGGCTTTGACTGGCTTTGACACTGGGGACACTGGAGTAGGAGGGCTTTCAGGTTTGGATCCTTGACCGTCATCCTGGCGTTCGGGCAATTCCTCACTGGCTTTACGCTTACTTGAAGTTGTTTTGCGTTTCTGAGATTCACCTTTGTTACCGTGACTTTTGGCTGTACCCCGGGTCTTTCCTTGGGTCCAACGTCTTTCTCCTCGTCTGGCGGGAGGTTGATGACTGATCTCTTCAGACAACGCTTTCCACTGTGGAAGATTGTATGACCGCTGTTTCTCAATGTTTGCCTGGGTAAAGGTTCCGTGAGACCCTGTAAATTCCTGGACGATAGGATTCTTGATGCGGATGGTCTTGACAGCCTCATCTAGGGCGGGAAGCGAGTCCGTCCTATTTAGTTGTCAAGAGTCAGCATAACAAGTTTTCAACACTAATTCAACGACTCGTGGTTCTAGATCGACTTGCAAAGCCAATAATATGTATCATTGAAGCCTGCAGTACTCACCACTCCTTTGGCGGAACCACTTTCACAATTCCTGACTTCATGCCATATTTGTCAATACAGCGAATGAAGGCTCGAAAGTCTCGGAACTGGTCCATGGTCTGAAGAAAGAAGGATTCAGAGTTAGTGTCTCGTGAAGTAATAAAACAAAAGGTCAAGATACGGTAGCTATGGTATGCAAACGAACCGGCTTGAAGACCGGCACTCTCCCACCCTCATAATAATGATCTGGTTGAATATCTTCCAGAATAGGAGAGGTACCGTCATCCTCGATGGAAGGGCGAGGAGAAGCCGAGCAAGAATTGATCCCATGAAGGTGCATCTTCTCTCCGTCGGCGCTGGCAGGTGGGGTCATCGATGCAGCAGTGTTGCCGCCTGGAACACTGTGTTGTTCCGACATGACTGGTAGATCGAGCTATACGAACATGTGTCGCACCCTCTTCTCTCCACTAGATAGTTATTTGTGTATTTTGTCTCTCACTTGCCGAACGTTTTTCTCCTATGCCTTCTAGTCTCCTGCCCTCTTGTTAGCCTTGAGATTGCCGTAATGCTGTTGAGAAGGCGATTGACGATCGTCTGGTGGGTAGGCGCCAACGTACGATGAGAACAAGGGGAGAGATCGATTCCCGCCTCCCCAAGGAAGGTCTTGTAGGTGACAAGGAAAGGCAAGAAAAGGAGTTTGACGAACGGCGGAGGATCCGATATTAAGTATGTTATGCTGGAGGCAGCGAAAGAAGGCGTGTAGTGTAGTAGATATGGTTGGGCAGAAGAAAATGACCAGGATTGATTAGCGGGTTACTTCCGGGTGTTAGGGGGTCGCTTAGTACGTATCGTGAGCGTAAGGAAAAGGGAAAAAAAAAAATAAAAAACAAGTAAACTCGAGACAGCCGGGTGAGAGAGAGTGGTATGACTAGTCGGACGAGGCTTTCTTTCTTCGCGCAGGGACGTTGATTTCAGACAGCACGGCGATGAGGGAGCAGTAAAGACACCATTGGAAGGACGACTCTCGTGAAGTCCGCACGGCCAACGCAGCGCTCTTCTGGGTGCTCAAGGAAGAAAGCGAAGGTTCGAATGATAGATCGGTCGTGCTGGTTCCGACAAGCCCCTTGTAAATATGCGGTTTTTGGTGCTAGTTTATTGTCGCAGGGCTGGAAGTACCCTTTTTCCGTCGTGCCCCTGCCCGGTCTGGCAGCAACACCAAACCAGAAGCAGCAAGCAGCAGCGCCGGCACAGCGCCCGTCTCGTCTCTGGGTCTCTGGCGCTCCTTCAAGCCGCAATTCGAGCCTTTTCGCTCCCGGGCGACGCAGACGCTGAAGGTGAAGTCGAAGTTGAAGTCGCAAAAAGTCGAAAAAAGCTGCCGAGCAGTCGAAGTTTTGCAAGACGACGTCGAAAAATACCGAATCAGGCAATTGGCTGAGCGCAGGCGGCGCTAGTCCTTACTGGGCAAGTATCAACTACGCTAGTCTTGCCTGGGCGAAAGAAGTGGCCGCTTTAACAGTGACGTAATAGATGTCATGTGATGATTCTTTTTTTTTTTTGCTGATTAGATAAGGAGAAAAGTTTAATTTGGTTATCAGATATAGTCGCAAAAAAGGGGGAAACGACTGAGAGGAGCAGGCCAGGCGAGAAGCGGAGGACGAGGAGGAGAAAGGACAACGCATCAGAGCCACACCTGGTGGTCAGATGGGCATGCGGGAAAAGAGGGAACCCAGAGGGCGGCGGAGGAGCAAAAAAAAGGGCCCATCATGTCTTACAGTTTATATCGCGGGGAAACAGACAGAAGCATATGCAGCATTCTGTGGCAGTCGACCACTCATGATTTAAAGCATTTACCCGCCGTCTCCTTGGTTTATTTCCACCCGCCCTGTTAAACCGCTTAGTATTCGCTGAATTTCAGGCTTTTTCCCACCAGGCGTCGGGGGGAGGAGGCTTTGCTGTCTTCTCTTTCGTCCGTTCTCACTCCCTTCAGTGCATGCAGGAGCATTCCTGCATCAAAGAACCCGTCTAGACGCTCAGAGTTAGTCATCGAATACAACAAGTTTAAAAAAAGAAGGTGGTGAGAGGGAAAAAAACAAGAGAGAGGAAAAAGAAAGGAAGGAGAGCGAGGAACTGCACTTACAGCCGCCCATCCCATCGTCGTCACCACTCTCGGTGCCATCCATGTCACCCAGGGATTCCGTTCTGATCACTCGTCCCTTTCGCTCGGACTTAGTTCCAGCCTGTTTGTGAGCGGAGTCAGAGACAGCCGCCTTGGCCCTAGGCCTTGACTGGCTTGTGGCTCGCAGCAGTTTGCGAATCTCGACCAGATATGAATCAAGCGTATCCATAAACCTGCTAGTCTGTCGATGCTTAGAGGATGCGCAGATAGATATCGTGTCATCCTTGATGATATACCCAATTCCAAATCCATCACCAGACGTCGGTCCAAATCCAAAGTGACGCAGCGCGGGATTCCCGCAGTTTGACGTCGAGAGGATGGTGTTGTTAATTCTATCCCACCCAGGGTCGCTAAACAGCGCTGGTATGGTAGGCGTCTGACGGCTGCGAGAAGCAGGCGTGCTGCTCTGCATTCTCTCCGCTATATCAACCTCCGCAGACGATTCGCCGTCCGAAACTAACACTGCAGCGCCATCGCCGAGGGATCTCTGCCAAAGGCAGTAGAGTGCGTAAAGGTGTCGGTCCTGGCCTAATCCCTTTGAACATGTCCTTGTAACGTCTACATGCTTCTCGCATGCCCGTTTGAGGGCTCTCACTTTCTCTGCCGCTGGATTATCACCCCAGAACGTCTTGACGAATTCTGTTGACTCAGCAGAGACAGTACGTATCGCTTCTGTTCTCCCATGCAGGAAGAACTTTGTCATCGCCGGCTCATACGTCGTTTCGATACGCCCGTACAAGCCATAATATGCTGCCTGGAATGCCATCTGCACAAAAGCATCCGGAGAAAAGCCCATGCTGGTTATAAAATTCTTCCCATACCCTGCGAAATCCAGGGTCTCAAATTCATGTTGACGTAATAAATCTGCTAGATGAGATTCCGCAAACCGTAACGCCGTGCTCAGCTCAGGTCCCATGTCCCATTCGAGCTTGTGAGGCGTTGTGCTAGCGTCATCAAGCCCGTCAGTCGTGTCGCGTTTGCATGGCGGAGGACTGCTGGACGCCCACAAACTCGGTGCCTGACCATTGATGGTCCTGGCAAACCGAAGAATTGTATCTGTGTAGACATCACTGGCAAAGCGAAGAACCGTATGCCCATCCACACCAGTATGTTCAAAATTGATTCCTGCGCTGCCGTTCTTGCAAACAATGATCTGCAGCTTGTCATACCATCTGTTCGTGCATGTTCCAATCTGCACTCCTCGAACAATTTTGCTTGTGCCGCACAGCATATTCCCGCAAAGTTCTGCCACGTTGGATGGTTCAGTGGAATCAAGGCAGAGCACAAACAATGCGGTGTCGACAATATTCAGGCACTCTGCATTGTTTGAACTGCCATCTTGGGTCAAAATGTCCCTCAGCTTAGACCAGACTTTCCTACTCTCAGTACTCAGGACACCCACGGCCCCCTTGGCTGCCTCCTGGGTCGGTGTCTGTTCGGCGTCGTCAATAATCACTCTGAGGTTCATCGAAATATCTTTCTCGCTCATCAAGTGGTTGTTGTCCTCGTCCAAAACATCAAACCAGTAGAACTGACCCCGGCATAGCACCACAAGGTGCCTTGATGCGGAGTCTTGACCAATTACACAGCCATTGGGCGTAGGTACCCGTGCTGTCCCAAATAGCCGCGAGTACTGGAACATGCAAAGCGGCTTTCCGCGTACCGTGTCAGGTGCAAGCTCCTCTTTACGCACTGCACGGACAAATGACAAGGCAGAAACAACAAGAGAGGCTGCTCTCGTTACTTGGTTGTTCCTTGCAGGTGTTGGGTCATCTGCCAGCAGGAAAAAGGGGTTGAGGTTGAGTACAACAGCTAACCAACGGTTTTAGTTATCACGTCCTTTCGTTATAAGGGGTCTAATAGAAAGGCTCTCCTCACGGTTGTCAAAATTCAAGTAAGAATCATACCCTAGCCACGATCCATAGTCAGCTCAGCACATACTTCTCTTGGTGCGATAGCTTACAGAATTGCTCTATGTAGCTGGACTTGGAAGTAGCATATTTCTTCAGCTTTTCCTGAAGCCCAGGCCCCTCAGCTTCCATGAATTCTTTCACGGCAATCCTTGTGGCCTGGTGTTCCTTTGTGCTCTGTAGCGGAGCTAAAGCCTCGAGGTACTTTGAACAGGTCGACTCAAGGTCGGGGATAGGTAATTTTGGCAGTGAATTCTGATTGGCAAAGGTAATCCCTTTACTTTTGACCATCTCATCTTCTTTGCCAATCCCTCCATCCGATGGGCTTCCATTGGATGTTGCCATATTTTCACCCTCACTCGCCATGGGCCTAATTGTAGGCGACAGTTTATGTATAGCGGATGTCGAGCACCTCGTGCTATCGTCAACGTCAAGAGGGCCTTGAAGATGCTTTGTGTGGCTAAGAACCTGGAATGCCGTGAATAAGCACCGTACTAAAATTATTAAATCATAGAAAAAAAAAGAACAGTGCGGATAAATATCAGGTGAAACGATCGGAGGCTAGAGTAGAGATAAATAGAAGCTGTAGTGCACTGCGATAGAAATAGTGGTGATTATAGGGGTAGTATAGTAGCATCTGTGGCACAGAGAGAGAGGAGGGGGGGTAGAGACTGCCGGATATATCAGTCTTCGCATGGGGACGGCAGAGTATCAAATGAAGCTGCAGGTATTTAACAGAGGGTATCCACGAGATGGCTTTAAAGTAGGGGATATATAGCTGGTATAGCCTTGTCCACGAGTAACGAGCTCGCAGCCAAACCCCGCGGCTGCCAACCACGAGATGAGATCACGGGTTTTTTCCCTTTGGGCTTGGTGACTTTGGCCGTCCATGTGAGCAGGAGGCAGAGGCTATAGAAGGGACGGGTGTGTATTCAGAATGTGTGAGGGAAAGTTGGCAGAGTATGTAGTTAGGATGGCTGGAGGAATATTCAGCTAGAGCAGAGAACTACAAGCCATCAACGGCCCAGCTTGTTTGCGAGAGTAGGCAGTGAGGAGAGAACCCACGGGGTGGTAAACTAGCTACAGTTTATTTGCCTGACTAGCCACACTCACTCTTGGTAAGATAACTAGCTATGCGGGATAGCGACACGGATGGCTATCGTATCCAGCTGTTCTGGCGTTGTCTGTGACCGGAAGAGAAGTAGAAGGAAGACCATGGATGCAGCTCCTTGGGCATCTATATAACTACGTCTCGGGTAGATGTGCCGAGGGGACGACCCATGGAGGCAACTTTCAAATCACAGCGAGTCATTTGGATATAAAACAAACATCTCTGGGCCTCCTCTTCAGCCCTCGGCGTCGGCGGGTGTAACTTGGCACGTAACTATGCACATGTTCCGACGTTAGGTTCCACTTGGTCTCAATGATGAACTGCTTCTAGCAGTAAAGATACATAATCCCCAATAACCGACTAGTTACCAGGCCTTGTTTTGGAAACCCCTTCTCAGCGAGATAATATAAATCAACGATAATTAAAGTCTATTCAGTAGTTAGCTATTCAGTTTAGCTGTATTCATAACTTTTGTCTCCGCATGAGCTCTACTCTCTCTCTTTCTTTCATAAGCTTCTCCGCAAATTCCGGCTTTGCAGGAGTGGCAACCTTATGATGCTCTGCTGTTGCATACACTATCTTCCCGTCCACGGACTCCATAACGCCCCGAAGCATAGCCATTGTTCTTCCATGCTGAAGAGTGGTGCATTTAATCCGGATGGTAGTTCCTGTGGTAAGCCCTTGGGTTAACCAGCATTCTCTAGACACTCATGTTTACTTGTATCTGGGAAAGGGGTTTATGTCATTCGTCATGAGAAGACTTACCAGTAGGTATCCCCTTTAGATAGGATAGGTTTAGAGATCGTGAGACACCTTGCAGAAAACTAGTTATATGATATTAAAATGTGGTCAAGTCGCGAGATAGGAAGAGAAAGACGCACTACCAATACCCGGGCTTAGTTACTGGATTCATTGATATGGCAGTGCACATGTCTTTCATTTAAGGACTATCAGCAACTTCTTCATCTCGGAAGTCCTATAAAAGGAGCAGGTAGGATATTAACATACCGAATACTACAGCACAAGCGCCTCCATGCATAACACCTATGTATTTAAACCCAGGGTGTCATTATATTTCTTAATGCGAATTCTCGGTAAAAAAGAGACTTTAATACCATTCAAATTGGACCAGTATTCAGTTACATCCAGCTCCCATGTTGCACCCCCCGAGGGGTCAGCATCAATGAGGCGGATATCCTCAAAGAACCGTCTATCATAACCCTGTAAGGGATGGGACAAGCGTTAGTGATTAGCTACTCGTCTTTTATTCCACTTCTCAAGTGTTTAACGAGAAAATGCTGCAGCGTACCTGGTAGTTTTTCTCTTTCGTTATTTCCCCATAACTAGGGAGAGGGTGCGAGAATGTTAGAATGTACGGCGTACAATACTTCCTTCATTGGGGGGAGGGAGAGTCCAGGCAGCTTACACCTTAAGGAAAGTTTCAATAGACTCCCTTGCTCTTTGCTTTGCTTCAGTTTCCGCCATTTTTAGATCACCTAACAGAAACAAAAGTTGATTTATGTATGAAGCGAGCAAGAATCGAGAGAAGACCTTGCGGCCTAGGTATATAAAGGACTTGCTGGCCTACAGGAAAGCTGGGGAGAAGGTTCTTGCCGCGGCTGGATTTCGGCCGAGGCTAACTATGAAGCCAACTGATAATACGTTTCAAAGCCTTTGACGCAAACACATCAATGCTAGGTCATTTCGGCGTTACGGAGTACTTCGTAGTACTTCGCAGTTAATAGGGGACATTTTTATAAGTTTCAATGACAAGTTCCGTGTTCTGAAGTGGCCGGAATTTACACGTGGATACGGAGTACACAACGGGCCATTCTACAATAGACCGAGAGGCACAGAACAAAGTACTTAAGGTTCGCTTCCTGTGGCCATGGCCAGCTAAATGAGTTCTATAAGTTTACTCTGTATCATTTGGCCGTTCGAGCTTCCACTTCTCCGCCTGGTGATGCTCTTCGGGCGTTGGGGAGCATAGGCACGCACCTGGGCAAGAAAAGGGTCACATAGACGCTAGTCCCAAACAGGACAGGAACGGATCAATATAGCACCGATGCAGGTACGTCGGCCCGGTCCATGACCTGAGGTCAGGTCGGCGGGGGCAGGGGCCAAAGTTTTAACATGGAAAAGGTGCTCTGCAGAGTCAACAAAGATATAAGCAAGCAGCTTTGGAAATAGGCAAGCCACGAAAAGACTAAGGTGGCAGCAAGTCAGCCATTGACATCAATATCCAACTCTGTTCCTGGATCACGGCTGTCAATCCGTCGCTTCTGGGAACACAAAGTCCAAATTTCAAGAAAGCCACCCGCCTCGTGTGTTGACTCGTACCTGTCCGGGACGCCCCGAAGAACCAACGCCTTTAAGCAGACAGTGTTATCCCTACAGTACAAAGTACGGAGTACAGAGTTCGAAACGAGACTCCTGAGCCATCTCATCACATATCGACACTCCTTATTTGCAAGTGTTTTATTACTGACTGGCTTGTATTTCTTTTACAACCGACCAATAATGCCGCATGTTCATGGATGAAAGTCTTAAGGTGGACAGGATATTAGGATCATCAACTCCTCGGCTGGATTCATATCACCTTGGACGAAAGAACTCGGGAATATTCTGCCTATGGAGCACGAAGTACGGAGTAGCTATGGTGTGATGAATCGGAGCAGAACCGGCAGCATTATCTAAAGCGGCAACTGCTCATATGGCGTCAACCCAGGAAATAATAAGACTGCCCCTTGGTACTCCGTACAGAATATCTTCTTCTCTTTGGTGGTTTACCAACACTAGGTAGCTCCAAAGTGTCTCACTCCTACGCCACAACGAATAAATCGTACGACAGAAACTAGGGGTGCAGCAATATAAACCGAGCCAAATGCTAATGCAGAGGCACTATTGAGGCTATTGATAGCTTAGTGGCGAGTATCCCAATTGGCATCCAGGGAACTCTCCCCAAGCGGGGAGTTAAACTCACAAGCTCATCTTCTTAAACTGGGTGAAAGAAACGCCTAGGGCGCTCGGCCAACCCAAAATGTGGAGTGAAAGAGCTCAATCACTGGCAGTTACGAGAGCTATACTTTCACTCTTGCTCATCACACTCTTCGAAGCTTCCCTGGTGGAGAACTTTTAAATGTCGGCTGATTTCAACCTTCACGATTGGCTTTCTCGATTTATGGACATGTCTATCATGCAACAGAGCGCAATAATATCCTGACTTCGATTGTTCTAGTTCTGGTCATACGGTGGCGGACGTTTTTCTGTGTACGCCAGTATAACGTCTCCCGACAATTGAAGGCCAAGGACGAAAAGGCTGATATTACTTGCAGAGAGAGAAAGCAGGCTTGATCGGCTGGTACAATATCCATCATCGTGGCTCCCTTAAATATTTCCTATGCGGGGACACGAGTGTATTCCGTATGCGTATCAAGTTATGCACGAAAGGCGTTCGAGGCACCTGGACAGGAATTATGGGGGACACGCTACTCCGTACATATGGCTCGGTTTTGGTTCTCCTACTCCATACAAGATATCGGTGAGAATAACTTGTGGAACTGCCGAGCACATAATCTAGATGCAGGCACTCCGTATTCCGTCCTCCGTATGGGGTACCCCAGGCATCATCCAGGGAACAAGGCGGGAGAACATCATACCCTTTAACAGACCACGCCTATCGAATCCCCTTAAACAACACTTCTGTAGTGATTGCCAATGTTGCCCGAGGTACTCCGTAACAGTTCTCCAATTATAAAGCTGGCCCGTCCATGGACCCAATAACCTTCACCCCCTTTTGCCCCACAAACTCAATTTTTCCATAGATCGCAGATCGACAAAGCCACAATTTTCTTTTGACCTCAACCGCTTTTGAGACGAAAAATGACAACGGAATTGAGACATCCCACATACTGTGATGAATGAGAGCTACAAAGCTCGAGTGATGCCGATGCCTATGTGGTTTAAGCAGGGTGTTCTGCAACCTACGGGGTACTCTGTACATAATAATTTATTACGGTATACTCCGTACACGGGGGGTACAAGATCATGTTCACATTGGCAGCCTGACTTCCAGACAATGGGATCAAAGAGCCCCTCAACAAGACGTCTCGGACTATTGATGTCAAAGTGACAAGGGAGTGGAGCAGGTGGTGGAATCTTGCAGGCATGACCACCAATTCCGAGAGTTTGTTTTGTGCCAATGCGGATCCAGTATACAGCGATTAACACAAAGCAGCAGATATTCCTTTTCGCTGGGCTTCACTAGAAGCTGCGCCTCCAAAAGGAGACACGAGATTGTACCTGGATCTGCAATGACGGGTGAGAGAAAAGGGTGACATCTCGGAAGAGGGCTGTACTCGGGAGTACAGAAAGCATAAAAGGACGGCGAATCCCTCTGGAGGGCTCTTCTCTCTCTTTACTCATCCAGCAACCAACTTGAGACAAGTCACTCATTCATTCTTTTCATCTATTCCAGTCTCTTCAGTCATTCCCCTTGCTGGTTCTCATTCCCTCCTTTCTTCGAAACCACATTCCTTCGAACAAACTTCAAAATGCGTTTCTCCATCGTTTTCTCAGCTGTCATGGCCAGCTCTGCCATGGCCGCTCCCACCATCGTCGGAGGAGTTGGCAACAACGTGCCAGTCTCTAAGGGTGCTGTTGGAACCGTCAACAACGTTGCCCCAGGTGTTGCAAGCCGCGATGTCGTCAACGGTATTGCTGGCGGTGCTGTCGGTACTGTCCACGGCGTCGCTAGCGGGGCTGCCGGACTCAAGACTGGAAGCATCGTTAAGCGTGACCTTGTTAACAACGCTGCTGGTGGTGCCGTTGGTGTTGCTGGCGGCGCTGTCAACCAAGCTGCTGGCGATGTTGTTCACGGCGCTACTAACAGTAAGCGTGATATTGCCGGCCAAGCTGTCGGTGGAGCTACCGGAATCACAAACGATGCTGTTGCTGGAACTGTCGGAGGTACCGTTGGATCGGCTCTTAACGGAAAGCGTGATGTCGTCAATCACGCTGCCGGTGGAGCCCTTCATGTCGTTGGCGGTGCTGTTAATGGAGCAGCTGGTAACACAGTTGATGGTGCTACTGGCGGTGCTCTCAAGCGTGATGTTGTTGGCCAGGCCGCTACCGATGCCACTGGAATCACCAACGGTGCTGTCAAGAACACCGCTGGTGAAACCGCTGGTCAGGTTGTCGGCAACGTTAAGAGAGATACCCTTCCTAACTTGAACGGAGCTACTGGTATTGTTGGTACTGCCACAAACCTCGTTGGTGGCGCCACCGGAAACGTCGCTGGAGGAATTGTTAAGCGTGTGGAGGGTGTCAACAACATGGTTTCTGGCGTTACTGATAGAACCATGGGCGGAGCTGGCAGCATCGTTGGCGCAAACGTTGTTGGACAGGCATTGACTGGTGCTACCAACACAGTCGGTGGAACCATGGACATCACCAGGGGTGCTACCCAGCACCAGAAGCGTGGACTTCCTGCAGTTGGAGGAGTCACTGGTGCTGTCCAGGGCGTCACTGGCAACCTTTTGGGCGGTGCTACTGGCCCCGTTGGCGGTATCGCTGGCCGCCGAGTCTAGGATTCAAGAACGTAGCTGCCGGAATGACGAATTTCTGTTGAATATACGTATGTGCCCTCGATTCCCTTTCTTACACTGGATGTGACAAGTTACTAACTCCAAATTCAGCTGTTCTACAAGTGATTTGTCAATGGCCAACAAGGATTTCCAGGTAGCCCGGACCGTTGGAAGAGTCTGCGCTCGGAGCCCGTGCTTAAAATAGACGAGGACGGCATGATATTTTGATGCTTTGATTATACCTTTTTGGAAGAGCCCTCTGGATTTTTGTTCTTTTTATCAGCCTCAGGGGTTCAGCTCATTACTCGCTTATTAATTTCATTTTATCAATGACACGACTGATCTATTGTGTGTTTAACATTCTTGTATTTGTTTTTTTGGTCGTCGGGATCGTTTTTGGATATACAAAAAAAAGCCTCTTGGTGTGCATTTATCTGGAAGTGGCAAAGACGCTGTGTTTGTATTCTTATTAATTAGACATCCATTCAATTTCATGACTTGTGATTATTTACTCTAGTGGTATACGAGACATTTAACTGATTTAATTATTATTATCCTTTTTGTGGAAAGAATTGGGCAAATACCCGATAGATAGTCGTTTCGAATTCCACAGCCAGGGATTCGTTAAGATACCAGGGAGTTGCATTTCGTTTCAATTGTACTGGCATCAGAAGGTCTGATCGTCCCGCCGGGGGGCATTGCTCTGGACCGTATAATAATGCGGAGGGCAATATGGACAGGGAACCCAGCAGATCTCAATTGGTCAGCCCCTGTACTTGCTGGGACTTAAAGCGTGCAAGGAGAAGTAATCATGAGAATGATTCGAGAATGAGTAGCCAAATGGAGTACCTGTATCTTGCCCCGCCACGTGGAAAGTGCAAGGTGATATATTAATACGAAGAAAGCAGCCGTATTTGCTATATTGATATATATTGGAAGTTCGGGGTTGCTGAGTATGTCCAGACATCATGGCTGTTTACTACCAGGCCCGAGCAAATCAATCTCGGCAGGATGTTTGAGAGCCCATGTCCCATAAACTCACAGACTCTGGCTCGCACAGCTATTCATAGCGCTCTGTCGCAACCATGCCGGCGCCTGTGAGGTAGCGGGCGGGAGCATGCTTGGTGGCTCAGGGGCTGGCTGGCCTGCGCCCTGAGAATAATGATTGTGCATGCATTCTCCCTTGATAGCGGCTTTTCATGAGAGACTGGGTTTGACTGTGCGACAGTGACAGCCTCAGATACTACATCTCCTTATCACATACTGCTTGCTCTCCGTCTTCTCTATCATCTCTATCATCTCTTTCGTCTCTTTCGTCTTCTTCTCCTTTTCCCGAATTTCTCACTCTGTTTGTTACATAAGCAAGCAGTCAACACTGGTAACAAAGATACAGTAACATTACAGCAGTGGTACTTCGTTTCTGCGGTAATTTGTGTGTAGATGGGGGTCGCATTGCATTTAACGCTGAAAATATTACAATACCGTACTCGGCCCTGATCTTCACTTCGACCCAAAAAGGACAAACCAACGACCAACATCAACAACATCCAGCTTCATCAGAAGGAAAAGGTCGAGCCTGTCCAGCGATCCAGCAGAAAGAGTCCTTCAGGTGGGCAGAAGAAGAGGCCAGCAAGCAGCGATGATGGGTTGCTAGGCAGCTCCTGTCTCCCTCTCATCTCTCATCCTTCACGGTAGGCACGCGCCTTCAGCCTTGTTTCTAGGGGGAGGGAGTGCAGCTTGCATATTCACCAATCCAACTAACGCAGAACGGAGTACGAACAGGAATCGCTCTACTTACGTGTTCGCTTTCGCTGTAAGTGTTGCTGCTGCTGCGACCCCAGTCCTGATCCGCTGCTCTTTATCGCCTGCTGGTCTTAAGTATATACGAGCGGAGACATATATGGAACATTGTCATCTATATTATTATCACTGCCCGCATATAGACCAGCAGCAACGCTCTCCGGGTTTCCATACCGAGTATATATATACATGCCGTCAAAGGAGAAGCAGGTGAGTTTCTCGATTGGCGATTTTCTTTTCTTTTCTTTTTTTCCCTCTCTCCCTTGCGTTTCTTTTCTTTTTGCTCACCCCCTTTCAGGAGATATTTGGTGTGTTTCGCATCTTCTTGGTTCGCTGTGTTATTTTTTTTTTTTTTTTTTTCTCTTTCGCTTCGAGTCCATCCAAGACAGCTCGTATCCCTCCTCATCGCCATCCCTCTCAGCAGCTGCCCCTTGCCGCTTGTCTCTGCTCTCCTGTCCGTTGTTAGTTATATTGTGGCTGAACAGGCCGTTGTTTGTCTGCACATTATTTTCAGCACCGCTGCGACCCTTCTCTGTTGACCAGAACGGGTGGCTGCTACTCTGTATATTTCAAGCAACTGAACAAACAATCTACGGAGCACCACGGGTCATCTTGCGGACCTGCTGACGTTGGCCTCTGAGGAGCAGCTAGGAAGCACAACGCCGAAATAGCCACACATATGTTCCCTGAACCTCACACTGATACGTCCGCCCATACTCCGTACAGACAGACATCGACGTGGCCCTGCGGCCTTGCCCCCGTCCCCCGTCCCTGACATCGCATATTGATCGCCCTCCCCGCTCGTCGCCCTCCTTGCACGAATACATGAGCATCCTTTTCCCTTTTACCTTTGAAGACACATACTCAGTCTGAATGGGGGCCGTTTAAGAACCAACTGTTGCCTCTCATTCGATAGAATATCGGGCTATATTTGGGGCTACACCTTCGTAGCGGTTTTGCGATAATAGCTGAAACAGGTCGCTACCCGGATAATTCTCACTATCAAGGGTGATCAAAAGCTCGGACATCCTGCTTTACTTCTCAGATGCTTCACATCACAACCTCGATAGATCCGCCTCCTTCGCTCGCTTTTTGCCAGATCGGATCATCCCCCTATTTCTTAACTCGACCCTTGTCCTGAACGTACACTTGGAATACAGTTGGAGTTGTTGTGAAAGATGGATATGGATGCCTCAGCCTCGACCGAGTCACCCGACGACCAAGATGACTTTCCCATCCACTGCAAAGGATGCGGCGAGGTATGATGTTGCTCATAAATCGTTTTCACTGTACCATATTTTGATTTTTGCTAAAATATCTTCTTTTAGATTCTCGAGGAAGGAAAGGCCTTTGAACTCGGTATGTGAATTTTGATCCCCTTTGTACTTCATGCGACCAACCTCTGTTAACCATCTATTAGCCGGAAACCGTTGGCACATCGACTGCTTCCGATGCCATACTTGCGGCGCTTACCTTGATTCCGACGTAAACCTCCTTATGGTCGGCGACGGTTCACTTGTATGCCGAAACTGTGCTTATAGCTGCAGCTCTTGCGGCTCCAAGATTGACGACGTTGCCATTGTAACCGGTGAACAAGCCTTTTGCGCTGGTTGTTTCAAATGTCGCAACTGCAAGAAAAAGATCGAGAATCTCCGTTACGCGCGGACCTCGCAGGGTATATTCTGTATGGATTGCCATGAATCGTTAATGTCGAGAAGGAGGAAACGGACTGCCCGAAATGCCGCGCAACGGCAAAAACCCCCGGCTCCCAGCATGCATCTAGACAAATCACTTCCATCGCTTCCCCCTTCTATGGTAGCGCCTGAAAATAATCCATTACCGCCATCCTCTTCCGATATATACTCCGATTCAACATCAGAACATCTTCCTCAGTCTAGACAAGATGATGACCGGGCAGCTAGATCATACTCTTCACACCAAGGTATGTTTTGCAGTAACTTGTGACAAAAGCCTTGGTGTTGGGCTTGGCTAAGACGTACTTTTTTACTAGATAATAACCAACTCCTCCCCTCGAGTACGTATAATAGCAACCGTCAATCGGTAGCTACTCACAGGTCAGATGGCTCCGGCGGTGGTGAAGAGTTCCTTATACCTGTTGCTTTTGACCCTACTCCTTCCGAGCATGCGTCTCCCCACTTGGGTTCTCCGCACTCGTCCCTGACCCTGAGCGATGGACAAAAGGATTATTTTGGCCGGGCACCCTCCAACGCACTGGGAATCTCAGCAGATGGGCCACCCGTGTTATCGCCGACGCACATTGCATATCAGGATAAGCGCCAAATTAATCCCAACCCACAACAGTGGATTCAGGAAACTGTTACCCCTCCTCAATCTCAAACTACAAATAATAATATCCAAAGAACTGGCTCGCACAGTGCTCGAACTAGTATGAACATAGATAGCTCTAGGCTATCGCAAGAAGGCTCCAGGGGCAAGGATCAAGCCACTTTGGGTGGCAGCGCCCACCTCACACCCGGTGAAAGGTCATCTAATCGCCATTCCGTCCCAGGAAAGGATGCCATTATCTCTCAATCATCCAGTTTCAACCCAAGGAAAAAGTTATCAAATGAACAACCCAGTGCTGGAACAATTTCTTCCTCAAACCAGCTGCAGTACCCGCCCAAGAGAGGGGACTCTCTAGAGAGCAAGTTACATCACAATATCCAAAGGAAAGAAATACCACAACCTTCACAGGATCATGCGGAGAAGCCGGAGGGTACCGTTAGGTCCTCAACTAGCTCTGACTATGCATCGGTAGCTTCGAAAGCCATTGAAGCAACCCCCCCAAGTCACTCTAATACCACCACCGCTGGTGCGGGTGCTGTATCACCATCCCATACCAGGTCTGCATCTGGAGGGGTGAGCGGAAATGTTTTACCACCGGAGTCTCAGCGTCAAAATTCATCTGGTTCTTCTCCCGGACTTCTACGTTATAGTGCTGTTGGAGACTTTTCTTTAGATGAGGATATGGCACGAATTCTTGGGGATGACCCGCAAGCTCAAGACTCATTCCTACGTAAGGTGTCAAATTCTGTTCGACACGGTAGAAGCTTCAGTGACAAAGGTTCACGGTTATCCCGAGATAGCAAATGGCCTGCTAAATCTCCCCTCGAGGCAGGCAACTCTGGGAATGATATTAGCAGTCCAGCTTCTAGTGGACTTGACCCCAAGGATGAACTAACGTGGCTCAAGAACGAATTAAAACGGGAACGCCAGAAAGTTGTTGAAAAGGATCAGAAGATTCTGGAGTTAGAGGCCTCGCTTAATGCTACTGTAAATATTAAGCAGGTCAACACAGAGCTACGGGAGAAGAGGTCTACCGTGATCTTCTTAGATGCTCAAAAGGAGATCATTCTCCGGGAGCTAGAAGTATGGAAGGAACACATCGCAGCCGAGAAGAAAAATAATAAGCCGCTTGACCTGGGGAAGATGAGCAATTCAGTTCTTCGAGACCTGGCGGAATCTCTGGAAAATTTGAAAAATACTTTTGCCCCGCAGATCGAAGATTTGATTCAGAAACGCAATGATTTGGTCGAAGAATTATCTAATTTAGGGAAGATGAAAGACAAGAGTTTCCAGGAATTTGAACAATTGTCTCTGAAGAATGCGCAGTTGGCAGAACTAAACAACCAGCTGGTGCACCAAATTCAGGAATTATACAAGGCAAACTCCAATACATCTGGTGGTAGTGTTCGACAGCCTCCTCCAAATGGGTTAGGAATATATTCCCACCAAAAAGACAAACCAAGTACCTCATTAGAGGCACGTTCTACCCCGTATGAAGCGGTAGGTTCCAGCTCCAGCGTTACAGTACCGGAAGAAGCCGAGCCGGCTACAGTCATTCAAGGGCCCCATGTTGTGAATATCCGTAAAGGACAGCCCAAGAAATTCACCTGGAAAAAGGGCCAGAACGTTGCAAAGGGAGTTACCAAAGGCCTTAAGGGGGCATTCTTATATCAACGAGAGGGCCAGCTCAACGAGAACCCTTCGTTTGTCTCCACCCCGCAACAAGAAAATAACGGCTCCGCAATGCCACGCTCACAGACACAGGACCCATCCAGGCAAGGGTTTGGATTCTTTGGGAGCAACCAGAAGACCAAGCCCACTCCATGGAGAGGACAGTCCAACGGAAGTTCACCTGGTTTGGATACTCCAACGAGTAAGCTCATTTTGCGATCCATTTCTTGCCTCCTTCTTTGCTTAGTAGAGCTAACATTTGCTAGGTCTCTTTGGTGGCGAGCTGGAACAGCGCCTGGAGATTGAGAAAGCTGTCATACCTAGTATCGTCACTCGTTGTATCGAGGAAGTTGAGCTTCGGGGTAAGGATGCGCCGATCTGCCAGCTATTAAAATATTCGCTAACCTGGACTCTGCAGGAATGGACGTTGAAGGAATTTACCGAAAATCTGGAGGGAGTTCTCAAGTCCAAACTATCCGCGAAGGTTTCGAGCGTTCTCGTGACTACGATATATCGGATCCTGATCTCGATATTAATGCCATCACCTCCACACTTAAACAGTATTTCCGAATGCTCCCGACTCCGCTCGTTACATATCCTGTGTATGATATCCTTATCGAAGCCACGAATGTGACGCCTGTCTCAGCGAGAATTGAGATAATCCAACAGGCCCTTCAGGAACTTCCTCGCGTGCATAGGGATGTTTTAGAATTCCTTGTTTTCCACTTGAAGCGTGTTGTTGATCGGGAGAAGGAAAATCTTATGACCAGTCTCAACATCGCCGTCGTTTTTGCGCCTACCATCTTGCGCCCCGAGAGCTTGAGTCGCGAAATGACTGATGTCCAGAAGAAGAATGAAACGATTCAGTTCATGGTAGAGAACTGCCAGGACATATTCATGGGCATCGAAGAGTGAAATGTTGCTTACACCGCAACTAAACGAGGATTGCGGACATGGCCAAGGCTAAGCGACAACCTCTACTAACAGCCCCTTTCCCTATTCCTTTTGAAGGATAAAACAGTCTCAGGAAGGAAATATGGAGAGGCTACGGTTGCATCATTTCTTCCTATATCCTGGCATGATTTATCTTTACTCATTTCGCAACTCCTTCCGGACCCTCTCCAAACTTTTGGCTTGGATGCTTATTTGACAATGGCTACAGCGTGTTACTGTCTCGTCCTTTGCTCCTCGCCGATTTACATGTGTGGCACGCTTTTTTTCTATATCGCTTCCTCAGTTTTTGCAAATGGAAAAACAAAAGGGGGAAGAAGTACCGGAATTGAAACACAACTTCGGAAATCATAGCCACTTTCTGCTGGCCCAGATTGGAATATGGTTTTACCTCCCTTTTCTCGCGTCCTTCATTTATCTCCCTCTTAATGCCTTTTGCAGCTACGATGATTTTTACCACTCTTGCTTTTGTTCTTGTGTCATCTTTTTTTTTTTTTCTTTGACTTGTTGAGTTACCCCTTTTGCGCGTACTACTTGTTTATGGTTTTGTCCAAATACCCTTCAACTCATTGCTACTTATCCAGTGGCTAGCAAATTAATAGCAAGCAAGAATGATTATGATAGTAGATTAATCATGTCTCGTAGTTAAAATGGAGTAACATTCAATGTAGCATGGATATGCATGTGACTTGCTAGGGTTCATCATTCATGTGGAAATTGAATGCTAGATTATCGATCTATGCTTAAGATTAAAATGTTTCATCTACACCAGAGCGGCGAATGATGCTTGGGCTATTGTTAGGGTCGTCGTAAATATCGTCCAGATCATCAGTCAACTCACTCGCTCCAGCAGTGTAGAGTAAATCCGAAACAATACGTTTCGAGGCCTCCTTCGCTGTATCGTTGGTAATGTATGTAAGTATCACGTTATAACCAAGGGGAAGCTGCAAAGTTGAAGAGATCATACCTGGAGTTTTCATTAGTCGACTTTGCGGCACATGGAACTGCATGGTCTTTGGCGGGCTAAAGTCAACGAGCGCCGAGTCATCTTCATCGTCATCATCCGCATATCCGCCTTTCTTGAATTCCTCATCACTGTCCCACTGGTTTGGATCTCGATCTCCTTTGAATTTATTTGAAGGTGTTGCTAGAACACTAACTCCAGGAGTTCTGGTCTTGCTGTGATTGCGTTTGGCCGCGCTGCGTCGAATCATAGGTGAGTCGAACAACTCTGTGTGCAGTTTGGGCGCTTCTAGCTCAGGGCTTGAAAGAGGAGAATCATCCAGCTTATACCGGGAAATAGGTGGAGTAGCAGTGTTAAATTTATTGTTCCCTTTAGTGGTGGTAAGTCTTCTTGTGTTTGTCAGTGGGGTTGCTTGAACACGATAAGTTTTATCCAGAACCTGATGCATGAGAGGGTCGGCCCTATCCCCCCTTGGGGCCGTAGATAGCTTAAATTTCGCTGTAGGATTGAACACAGTAGATGAGGAAGTATTAGGTGTAGCAACTTCATTGTAGCCAAGCTGGTTTTCTTTCCCGGGGGTCCTGGGTCCTGCGCCGCAGAGCTGGAGGGGTGATTCAATAGCGGGTAAATTATCATCATGTTGGTCAAAGGCTGAGGAGTATTCTATTCGTGGGGAGGTAGTATCATCATCGGGTGTGGCACGAGATGGTATGCCCCTGGCACGCGGAGTGCTGTGCGAAGGGGATAATGAAAGTGTCGAAAGGTCAGGGTCATCTTCATCCTTAACCTCCTGGTTTATTGATATATGCTCCGAAGAAGGCGAAGCATAGGATTCGGACTCTTCCTGGTAAGTTGAGTCATCTGTAGTGGTTGTGTTGGCACTAACAGTAGTGTCCTGTTCATTACCAATTGGTGGTTGCTCCTCGTAGCCAGACAACGAAACGTTGGCGCTCGCTTCAAAGAACTGCTTCCAGAACTAATATCGTTTGTCAGATGAGCTCGTTAAGCGTACATTTTGCGGTTATATTGCGATTCTACCTTGGAAGCTTCCCAAACGTCCTTTGAGTTCTCCGCGTATTGTTCAACAATTGGTATAATGCTAGAGGTGACGATCCGGTGGGCTTTATTAAAATTGGAGTCAATTTCTGCGTTTCAATCGACACCACACATTAGCCAGCGGTAACAATACAGTGAGCCCAGAAAACCAACGTACCTTGTAGCGTCAGAGTGATGGACTGTTCAAGTTTCTCCAGCTCTTCCGTAAGAGTGAGGCTGCGCTGTACTGCTGGTGGATGGGACATGCTGCCGGATAGAGAGACTGCGAGACCTAACCACTGCTTGCTTGCTTGCTTGTTTGCTTGTTTGACCGTCTTATCGCGCGCGTTCAAGAACAAAAAAGCGTTGTTGGGGCTAAAGTTAAGGTTTAGCGTCTAGGGCGATAAGCGCTTATATAATCATGACATAATAATTGCTACCTTTCCTACGGATATTATTATTTCTTAGCCGACTTACTCTTGATCGCATCTCAGCCGACTGTGCCTGGAAAACTACACGAGAAATGGTCCCTTCAATATAAATAACTACCTGGATGTGCTTCGTCGAGCACTACAATGCTGAATAACCCACGAAGGTGTTATCTAACGTCATCCATGTTGTGGTGGCCGGGGCACGTTGCCGCACCAGATGGAATTAAACTCTTTTATTTAACTACATCGTCCAAGTAGTTAACTAATGGCTATGGTCATCTCACTTACTTCCACTCCTCTTTCTTCCAACGTCCCTGCCAGACTTCTCTCCTCTCTTTCCCTTCTCTTTTACAAGGTTCTTCTTTTTCTTGCTCTGTCCAGCTCTCCAGCTTCCGCTTCCTTGCAATTTGTTTGAATCGATAACTACGCGTTTTCGCGTTTGGTGTTGCTCATCAGGTCATCCAATCCTCGCTGAACGCTCACTCGTCTCGCGCCTGCAGCCATGCAAGCCATGCATCGCAAGGTTGACGAAGCCAAGATCGGGCCGGGAGTGGAACTCCGAGATCCTGTCCGCCTGGAGCTGCTGAGAAGGCTGCAGGGACTCCTGGGAGCCGATCACCAAGTCTCTCGGGGGGCTCAGGCTGCGCTGCTCCTATGTGATATCCGGTATCTGGAAGAGCATTACCAGACGTTAGACAATGCAGTTGGGACGGGAAAAGTCACTATCCAGGCTTCAGTGTCTAGCTTGCCGGAGGTGGACAAAATCGTCAGCAAATGTCCGTTTGAGGTGCCCCCCTTTCGAGTTGTTTTCGTGTCTAACATATCAATTTTACTGCTGGCAGGGTGTCAGAAACCTGATCTAAGCTCGACCATCTCTTCTGCTCGAGCACGCTCGTTACGACGCAATAATAACCCTGAACCATCACCACTTCAACAAGCTATGCCAAGCACAGAACCCCAAGCTGCGCAAGAACAAGAAGACCGACTCAAGCGAAAGCAGAGTGCAGCTTGGAGTGCATCAACTGGTTCAAGCCAGAGCAGATCTACACCAGTTGGCAGCGAGGTGAGTCCACATTTTCATTTCTTATTCACTCCTAATAACGGGCTATAGTGCCAGGCGCGAGATGATTTCAAATGTATTGTCACTAAGAGCGCTGGACCCATAGATGTGGTCCATATATTCCCTGCCTCCCTTAATGAAAGCGACGACCGAGCAAACTTCTTTGGCTTGCTAAGACAGTTGTGGGTCCAGCGCATCGGGAAATGGGAAGGCCGTTTAAAAAATGGCACCGAATTCGTTGAGAATGAGCTAACTTTATCTCCCTCCCTCCGTCGGTACCACTCAAAAGGTTTGTTTGGTCTCCAGCCTATCGAAGCGACGTCGGACGGGAAATCTCTGAAACTCGGGTTCTACTGGCTCGATAAATGCCAAACTGGAAAATCTTCTGACATGGTTGACCTCATGGATATCCCAACCCTCGCCCATGATTTCCGGCCGAAAGATATCGCGATCTGCAGCTCCCAAGATGAGCACATCATCAGGTCGGGGGAAGTCATAGAGCTGATAACAGAGGACCCTGAGGAACTACCATTGCCAGATTGGGATTTGCTAGAGATGCAATGGGTACTTCAACGTCTGACGGCGCTGAAGGGGGCTGCAGACGTCCCTGACACGATTCTTGATGACAGTGACGATAGTGAGTGACTGCGAAGAGTCGACGTACCTTAGATACGATGAGATGGAGCAAGACGACTGTTCAACTTGCGGGGAAATATTCGCCAGTAGAGAATGAAAAGCGGCTTTGATTTTCTTTGCTTTGCGATCGAGGTTGAGGCCCCTATGTTATAGCAACGTTCCCTCCAGTTCTATCGTGCTTAATCAAAAGATGCGACTCTATAACTACCTTTCCATATATTATTAAACCTAACTTTTATGCTCCGTATAAACGAAGCGCTTAATCAATATTTATACTTAATTTAAATCATCATTGTATAATTTGGTCGTTAAGTAATAAATAATCAACAGCTTACTTCATCAATAACGTCACGAACGTTAAAAGTAACTAATACGAAGGCGAAGGCAAGGCAACGCCATTCAACAGCCACACAGTAGACCGCTGTGTGATTTACACTCCTGACCGATGTGAGAAACCTCTGAATATAGTGGCTTTAACTATTTACTTATTACTATTAGTATATATATATATATATATATCTATTGGAATGAGGGTATCGGGAGGCCCTACATATTATTGCTTCCGTCTCTAAGTATACCACCGCCCCTCAAGGCTCAAATATGACAGCCCCTTTGGCAAAAGGCTAGTACCTACTGAATCCCTATCACCTCTTTGGAATTTGTTTCCCGTTATTGTAGGTGATATATGGAAGAAGATAATAACGGTAATTCTGGTTTTAGGCATTGTGATAACTGTCACAGTTATCGTCGCAGCGGGAATCGCAGCCTATGAGAGCCCAGAGGTTCAGAGATGGCTTGACACCTCTCGACGGAAGATAGCCCTCGCTTTACACAGCCTTGGAGATGGCATCAGTCCAGACAGACAGCGTACGCCGCAAAGAGATGATATATCTATGGTCGAGGCTACCGGAATAGAAGCAGAGGAAAGAAGACAAAGGGCCAGGGAAGATATCATGAGACGCCATGCTCTACTGACTGCAAAACGACGTGCCACTTCTGAGGGCAGCATGAGCAGTTTTGATAAGCTTGTGGACAGCGAAGGACGGCTAAAGGAGCCGGAGAGCTCGTTCTCTAGGTCTTCGGGGGTTCAAATGCCTGACCTGTCCCGGGTAGTGCCTGTAAACGTAAAAGAAGGCGATTCAAGCACTACCTCCCATTCAGTGTCCATGGTTATCCCTGGCATCAATCCGGACCAAGGCCGTGCGCTTATCGAGAAATTGCAGCTCAATACCTCTCCTACTTCAACGCTGGACTCAGAGACATCCTCCCACCATCCATCCGAATCTCTAGTGAATCTAACCCCGACTTCTGAGTTCCCGGACACAGATTTTCAAGCTTCTATTCACGTTAGTGAACAAGATATACCCGTTCAAAATGGCTTTTCTTCGGCCTCCCATACTGAAGATGGGGAGCCGGATTTCTACTATGCTCACCCCGATCATCTTGACCGAGCCACCTCCCATACAGATGAGGTTCTTTTTAAGGCTGACGGCGGCCATACTCCAGTCACTCAGCCATCGCCTGCACCATCCATCACTTCTAGCTTGAGCCACATTAACAATGATCCATTTGGGTCTGTCTCTGACGACTCGATTAGTGACATTGTTCAATCACGGGACGATGTTTACACGCCTGTCAGCTGGTCTGAAGTTGGGAGTGTCACTAGCAGCAATGACGGAGGTCAGGCATAAGCAGTACATTATGTTTGTTCTATTCTGGCAGAATACGGGTCAACAAGACATATCATTTATTATTATTATTTCCCTTTACTGTTGCGGGATCACGAAAGACTCAGAATATCTCAGTCTCACGACATCTCTCCCTCTTTGTTGACTTACTCGGTGTCCTGCTTTGACAGGCGAAACTATATGGGAATTGTTTTTGTTTTTATGTGTTTGATAGGGGGTTTAGGCACTGCAAGCCTAGGCAGGATTTGACTATATCTTTTATCATTTCAGTTACAGTGTCCATGGATAGCATCAGCCTGCGCTCAAGATTTATATTTCTACCGTATATCACTGATTGCTTACTAGCATTCTCTCTCGTTGGGCTTTCATTAATACTTGCCACACGACTTTCTCATTCTTAAGTAGAAAGTGGTCTGGTGGCTAAAAAATGTCGAACTCTGTGTATAATAAACCCAAACCAGGCGTTAAAACGTATAAGTAAGCAACCATGATCGCCTCCGCCCATATATTAAAACTTCCCAATGGAAGCTACGGCTCTGACTTACGTATTGAACCATGGGTGAAGCGCCGTTTAGATGGGCCTAGTGGCAGCAGGAGCAGAACTGGGCACGCGACCACATAAAGTATCCCTGTGGACAGCATAGGAAGATGAAACACGTTCATCAGACTTCATGCTCTCTCTAACAACCCTATTTTTATTCATTGCCCGTTAATTACATTGACAAGGCCTCCTATCCGAAGTCATTATCAGTTGAAACAGTATAGTTTATCCCTAAAAACAGCCCCAATATCAATTTGGATCGCGCCACCTAGCCGTCCCATAACAAATGCCTCTAGGAAATGCCGAAACATGACTGTGTAGGTATATTTCTGCTGAGTGACGATGAAAGCCTTAAGGTCGCTTTTGTTTCTAGTGTCGTTCATTATAAGCCATGCTATCATGGCTGTTTCAGAAACCACATCAAGACCCGTGAAAGGGACGCTTGGTAAATACTTCGATGAGCCTGGAATGGATGACACCCTTCGCCATTATGATAGCAGGTTTTTTAAGGGGGTTGTAGAACCTGCGGATCGAGTGGAAAGCTTGACGGACATGATTCGAGCATATCTGCAGTTTTTCCATGAAAACGGTTTGGAGACCTGGATAGCCCACGGCACACTCCTAGGTTGGTGGTGGAATGGAAAGGTGAGATTCTTCATCTGATGCTGGGATATCTCGGAGCGAGTTGTCTAAAGTAGGAACTAACCCAGGTGAACGCGCATAGATACTTCCATGGGACTGGGACTTAGACACGCAGGTCAGCTCTAATACCCTTGTATACCTCGGTGAATACCTGAATCAAACGGTCTATAATTACACCGGTAGCAAGCCAGGCAGCAGGAGGAAACGTCAGTATCTGCTAGATGTCAACCCGGCTTCACAAGACCGACACCGTGGCGACGGCCAGAATGTCATCGACGCTCGATGGACTGATATTTCCAATGGTATCTACACTGATATCACAGGAATCAGTGAGCTCAACTATGATACCGAGCCAGGAGTGCTGAGTGACAAAAATTTCCACCAGTACCGAGAAGCGGACATTTACCCTTTGCGCCAAAGCATTTGCGAAGGGGTACCTGCAAGCATTCCATTTAATTATATCGGTATTCTGGCAGCAGAATACGGTAATGCTTCTCTCTGGAGAATCACATACGAGAAGTAAGTTGGTGCCTTCGGCTATTCACAAATTGGTATCCGGCGGCCAGGGGCTAATCTACCAGTATCAGTCATTCGTGGAATCATGAATTGCAAAAATGGGTTCCATTGCTATCTTAGGTCAACCGAGGAGTCATCGAATCGATGTATTGAACAATAAGCTGTGTGGACAGGAGGAGGTCTCCAATCCAACTGACTGCTTTGTCGATAACACATTGAATTAGGGATATATCATGGCACAGTTTGTTGCCGGTGGTATTCTGATCATGGTCGATAAACCTCACTGTCTGGAGGAGTGACAGTTATTAGTTTTATCAGGATTGGGTCTAAGCTTCTGTACAATATGCAGGTCTTCGTTATCCAGTATGCGTGCATTGCAGCTTGAGACGATGTCCTTTCGAATCCTTTTTGGGCTCCTTTTCTTCGACTTTTATATTCCACTAAAGAATAAGGTTCAGCGTTGAGCCTCGGCAACATTAAATCCGCCTTAAAGCCGGTAATTGATTACTAAGTCAGGCACTCGGCAGAACAACAACCAGCATTCGATATCTTTCCACATACAAAGCCAACAAGGATGCAGGTCATCAGTATAAATAGCTGATATCTCGGCTTCGAGACAGAAGCTATATACAAAGTGCAGAGTTATCATAAGACGTCTGGCTAGTTAATCCACAATGGATTCCAACGACGTGCAGGCCATCTCAGACGAGCAAGGCAACATCAATATCACAGTTTACCATCAAGGCAACGCTCACTCCATGTCGCTGCCATACGGTTCGACACTTCAAGATCTTTCAGAGGTGCTTTCAGAGAAACTGTCCATTCCATTGCAGAACCAAAAGCTACTTATTTCACCCAAACCTGGCCTGCAGAAACCTCCGTTTCCGCCAACGCTGTTGTCCTCACTTCCTCTTGACTCCCCTCGAGCAAAGATAACCCTTCTTGGTAGTACCAGCAGTGAAATAGACTCGCTAAAGAGACCCGTATCATCATCTCCGGCCCGAAAATCAATAATAAAACCTGCAAAGCCATCCGCGCGCCCGACACATCCATCTTCCTCCCAATATACATTCCATAAGCTCCTTCCACTTCCCTACCTACCCAATCCAGAACGAAGCCTTAACTTCCTCGCTCGTCTACGAGATGACCCTGGCATTCGCAAGGCGATGGCTCGCCATCGATTCTCGATTCCTTTACTTACTGAAATGGATCCCGCCCAGCATACGACGATGTCGTCTCGTACCCTCGGCCTGAACCGAAATAAGGGAGAGGTCATCGAACTTCGACTTCGAACAGATGCATATGATGGATATAGGGACTATAGGACTATACGAAAGACACTATGTCACGAACTTGCACATTGCGAGTTTAGTGAACATGATCGAGACTTTTGGAACTTGACAGGACAGATTGAGAAAGAGGTCGAACGAGCCGACTACTGGGGAAATAAGGGCCGAAGTGTTAGTGATGAGGAGTTTTATAATCCTGTTGACTGGGAAGATATGAATGCCCAAGGGGTTGTGGATCATGGCGGTTGGACCGGAGGTGAGTTTGTTCTTGGTGGCTTGCCTGGAGAGTCAAGTGAGACGCCGTCGGTGAACTCTCAGAAAGGCCTGAGTAGGCGAGAGATTCTGGCCAACGCTGCGGAGGCTCGAATGGCAAAGTTGAAACCTCCGGAGCATTCTGAAGATAATCCCGGCAGTAAGGATGAACAGGATCCCTGATGAATAATATATATGGCACTAATATCATTGGAACATAATTCATGAATTCTATATACCCAAGCAGCAAGGCTAGCCCACTACATTTACAGAGAAGATAAACAATTTACTGCTCATTAACAAACAGACCAGCCATTCCTTGTCCAGTTCCAATACACATACTGGTAACTAGGATCTTTGCGTTTTGTCTCTTTGCCTCGTTCATGATGGTGCAGACCTGTCTTGTGCCCGTGCAGCCAAGTGGGTGGCCGAGGGCAATGGCGCCTCCACATGGGTTGACCTTAGCATGGTCAAGTCCGAGAGTGTTAATACAGTAGACAGCCATGGAAGCAAAGGCCTCGTTGATCTCAAAGATATCGACATCCTCCTTACGGAGGTTGAACTTTGAAAGGAGTTTGGGGATTGCAATAGACGGGCCAATTCCCATGATGCGTGGTGGAACCCCAGCAACGGTAGCGCCGACAAATTTGCCAATGATAGGCTGGCCGAGTTCTTCAGCCTTTGAGCGCTTCATGAGAAGGACAGCAGCAGCTACTAGAGTATTAGCATGGCATTTTTTTTTTTTTTTTTTTTTTTTTTTTTTTTTTTTTAATTTTAATTTTTTAAAAAAATTTTAAATTTTTTACTTCCTTTAGTATTTTTCTTGGTTTTTCCCCAAGGGGTTTTTTTCCCAACTTGGGGGAGGGGC
>QQSR01000058.1:0-41443 GCA_003664465.1 Trichophyton mentagrophytes | reverse complement strand
CGACATACTATCACTGTATCCTTCTCTAGCCCTCGCAATCGTAGGTCGTGTTGATTTTGGTAGACTTAGCCGTGGTGGCTCGTGCTGTTTTTGGCCTTTCTTTTGAGGGGTCTACGCAGTTTTTTTTTTTTTTTTTTTGTGTTTTTTTTTTTTTTTTTTTTTTTTTTTTTTTTTTTTTTGAAGTATAAATTATCAAAGAAATTGTCAACTACTTACCTCCATCAGTAATTTGACTGGCATTTCCACCAGTGGTTCTGTTACCAAACTGAGGGAAGGCCGGACGAATCTTGCTCAATGCCTCGAAGGTAGTTCCGTATCTTGGGCCTTCATCTTTCGTCACGGTGATCTGCTTAACCTCTCCAGTCTTAGGATCCTTTACCTTGGTGGTAATTGGAATAATCTCGTTGACAAAGTGTCCAGCCTTCTGTGCCACTTCAGCACGACGGAAGGACTCCACCGCATATCGGTCCTGAGCCTCACGGGAGATGTTAAAGTCAGCACCGACATTCTCAGATGTCTGACCCATAGGCTGGGAGCAGTCAGCCGCATCTTGGTTGGCGAGCACTTCTGGCGCAAATGGAGCTGGCTTTCCAGTGGGGCCTTTTGTCATGGACTCGGCACCAACGGCAATTCCGATCTCAATGGATCCGTTGGATATTTGATTGGCGACATCTTGGATAGAGTAGAGACCGGAGGAGCAGAATCGGCTGACGGCTGAGGCACCGGATGTATAAGGAATTCCGGCAGCGAGGGATGCAGCGCGGATGATGCTGGATGCGCGCTCGTTGTTCGACTATCGAATCTCAGGTTAGCTATTTAAGACAGGCCCAAAGATTTGAGACAGCAGCAAATCAAATCAGGCTTCCTTACGCATCCCATGACAACATCCTCAATGATACTGGGATCAAGCTTGGAGCGAGAGACAACTTCTTTCAAAAGAGAGTATACGATATAATCGAGCTCGGTATCCTTGAAGCTTCCCTTGAAACCTCGAGCCATGGGGGTTCGTGCCGCAAGGGTAATGACAACATCATCGGGATTCTTCTGAGTACTGTACAGAGTACATTAGCAAACGTTCAAGCTCACATGTCCACATTCCATTTGCACAGGCATCAGCTCGGGGGCGTGGGCCTACATCTTCTGGACAGCGCTGCTTCCACCGGTAGCAGGTTTGAGCTGAGCTAGAACAGCATTTAATCTTGCGGTAGCCATTTCGATAAACGCGTCTTATATATATAAGCTGTAAAAAGAGAATGAAAAGTACGCTTGTTTCCAAGAGGTGACGAGAGAAGGAAGAAATAAATAAGAAAAATGGAGGGACCTCGGAGCTATAAATGCAGCTAATACGAGCCGAAACTAATTGAAAAGCCCGGGATACTGCGGAGCGCCGTCACCTACTTAAGTAGAAGCCGCAGAACCAGGTTTGTAGATCAGTAGTATCACTAAGAAAGAGAAGGCGGTTTGTCAATAATTCAGAGAAAGTGGAAGAAGCGAATGCGGGCCTTGTGCGGCGGCATCTTGATATTTATAGCACGCGAGGACTTGCGGCTTCATTTTACAAGAAGGGCGGAGGTTGCTTTTGGGGTTGCCGCAAAAGAGCCGAGGTAATTGCCTGTTTCGGCCACGTCTCTAAACGCCGAGATAAGGCCGACCGGCCCAAGCAGAAGCAAGAGAGGAGAAGCGGAAAACATCTACAAAAGCTGCTGGTACGATGAAGTTCTAGTGAATTCATTCTGTATTCCTCTATCCGTGTAATTAAAAACGATTTTAACACTTTTAACCCTTCTGTTTGTGATCATTATACCTGCCAACCAGGCGATAAATGGGCAAGAGGACAGACGACCTTGGTATTAGGGAAAAAAAAAAAAAAAAAAAAAAAGAGAGAGAGAGAGAGAGAGAGAGAGAAAACAGCAATGAAAGCAAAGCAGAAGTGAAGAAAGGCCATTGCATTGTAAACATATGAAACATGGGAATGGTAGAGGTGTATGGCATGGGGAATCGGTAGGATGTGTAAGTAGTGCAAACACCAGCCTCCAAGATGTCATGAATGCTAAAGAAAAAGAGGGAAAAGTCATCTCATAAACATTTTTCTCATATGCGTGCATGTGTGCGCGTGCGGTTTACTCGACTTCCTCCATCTTGGAGTCGCCGTTCGCATCGGCATTGTCCACGGTGTCACCCTTTATTTCGACGTGCTTCTTGGGGGCGGCTGCTTGTCTTTCAGCCTCGAGCTTGTCGAGGTAGCGTTGCACAATTGGACCAGAAAGGAAGCGGATGTCATCCATCTTGGACATGTAGACTGCCTTGGTGGTGTCTTCACCATCCTCATAAAGCCAATCCTAGAAACTCTTATTAGTACCAATTATTTTATGGGCTATGGATCTAGAGGGCCGACATACCTCGGTGCTGGTGAGTTTGGCCCTGAGCTTCTCTTTCTCCTCCTCGCTTGCGTGCTCAGCATAGACACCGTCAATCTTATCTCTGAGCTCATAAATGAACGATTCAAGTTCGTTCTTCTTGTCTTCGGTATCGGCAACGAGCTTGTCCTCCATAAACATGGCATTTTCTTTTTCGGACAATTTTTCGCGAGTAGCAGGATCAAGCGAGGTAGATCCGACAACAACGGGAAGGTCTCCCTTGCGGAGCTGCTTCTTAACCTTGCGCATCTTTGGTTTGGCTTCGGCTTCGCCGTTGGCATCGTCTGTATCCATGGTCTGCTTCCACAGTTTTCTTATGTTAGAAAACACGCTCTTTGTCGTAAAAATTACCGGAAAAAGGGACATGAGTTAGCGGCATGGGGCAACGCCGGCATAGTGGATGTACTTACCTCGCCTTCTTTCTTCTCCTCAGGAATTGGTTCCTCCACTTCCACATCTTCCACGTAGTATCCAGATTCAATGTTCAGGATACCGTGCAAGTTCAGTCTAGCCTTGAGCTTACAGATCATGAAGTCAGAGTTAGCATCAGCGGTGACACCCTTGACAGAGAAGCGTCCAATCCAGGGGTTGGTCTTGCCAGGGAGCATGTCTGGTTTGGAGTAGCGAGCTTCCAAATCAAATGGCTGCTTTCGATAGAACGTAAGGATCTTGGTGGAAGGCATGATGTTGCCCTTGTTGAAGACGGTGAGGGAGGTGGCCTCATCTGGGATATCGGGAGATTGCTCCCAGGTGAATTCGATGGGGTAGTTGATGACGTCGTGAACAGAGAAGTCACGGACACGGAAAACGGGCGACAAGATAGCACAGCTGAAAGCACAGCCACGGGCAACGGCCTCATCCTGGTTTAGGGTGAAGGAGAGTTGCTTGCCGAAGAACTTACTGATGGCCTCCTTGATAGAGGGGACACGGGTACATCCACCGACCATCTCAATGCTATCAATCTCCTCCGGCTTAAGACCAGCCTCAGCGAGAGCCTGTTCAAGAGGGACGGTGATACGGTCAAGGAGTGGCCTAATCATCTCTTCGAGCTCCTCACGCTTGACCATGGCACGGACATCGACATCGTTCATAATGGACTCAATGCTGATGGGTGCCTGGGCGTTGGCAGACAGGATCTTCTTTAGCTTCTCAGCAGCTGCAAAGGTTCGGGTCATGGCCTTGGGGTTGGTCTTGATGTCAATCTTGAACTTCTCTTTGAACTCCTTAGCAAGGTGGTCGACAAGGGCCTTGTCCAGGGCTCTGCCACCAAAGTGGCGGTCCCAGGCAGTTCCCTTGACGTTAAGCTCTCCCTTCTTGAACTCAACGATGGCACAGGAGTAGTTGCAGTGGCCAATATCAACAAAGGCAACACGCCGGGGCGTCTCGCCTTCAGCTGGAAGATCCAACTTTGTGATACCGTAACCAAGTGCAATGGCGGTAGTGTCGTTGATAAGGCGGAGCATATTCAGACCGGCAATCGCGGATGCATCAATGAGTGCACGGCGCTGAGCATCGGTGAACCATGGTGGAACACTGACGACTACATCAGAAACGGGCAGCTTCAACTCGGCAGAAGCGGTGGACTTGATTTTGGTGAGGTACATGGCAACAAGCTGGGTAGCAGAAAACTGCTCCTTCTTGCCCATATAACTAACCTCAGCACCGGCTTCGCCATTGACATCGACCAGCTTCGCAGAGCAGAATTCCTGCTCCAGCTGGACATCCGGATCGGAGAATTGTCGTCCAACGAGGAGCTTCAGGGAGCCAACGGTGTTCTTCAGGTTGGAGATCTCCTGTGTCTTGGCTGGTTCACCGATGTATCTGCTCTTGGGGCCGAACCCGACGAGGGATGGCGTAGATCGGTTGGAAACTTCATTTGTGACCTAAAAAGGTTTGGCAAAACACAAGCGGGCCTTTGGTCAGTGAGAGATGAACTAGGGACTCTAGGAGGAAGTTGAGCATACAATATCAATACCCTTATTCCGGGCAACACCAATCTTAGTGCTGAGGGCACCAAAGTCGATACCAACGACACTCATGATGGCGAAATATGCGTCTTGAATTCGTGTACTTTAGTTATCTGTAGTAACAAAATAGTTAGCAAACTGGCATGCATCCCTCATTTATAAAGCATATAGCATAGAAGTATAAGCTAAACAGGATAGAAAGGCAGAAATTGATATGTATGATGAATAAAGGTGAGTTTTCGTGTGGTCAAAGTTGGCAGTCCCCTTTAGTTGGAAGTGAAGCAGCGCCACGCTGAGACAACATAAGGCCTTGGGAGAGAGCAATGGCATTCTTTCTTCACATTCAGGTCTCTTCCTTTTGCTCTTGATTCCCCAGTATCTAGGCCAGAGGATGGATGGGAGGGGTGGCTATAAGAATCATTGCGGGACACACGGCTCGCTGTGCATCCCCTCCCTTTTCACTTTGAACCATGCAAGTTGAAGCCATAGCGGAGGATTATACCTGCATTCCCCCTTCCCAAACACCTCCTAGGAGCCAGCCTGGGCCTGCAGTATACAGGCCTGAGAGAGATGTTGACGGCCTAACCATCCCATAGAGAGCGCTATCAAGATTGATAGCTATGGAGGGGCAATCAAAAAAAAAAAATAGGGCGGGCGGTGGACAAACATCCCAAAAAAAAGAGCAGATCCCACTTACATCCGTTTCTTCTGGTCTCTTTCTTCTCCGGTCGAACAAGTAAACGAGTCCAGCGGTCTCTGTGACGGGCACTCGGGGAGGTCGGCGCTCTCTAGGACAAGGCGTTGCTGGTGCTTTTGAGGGAGGGTCTCCTTTTATGGTCGCAGAGAAGCAAAAAAAGGCGGCTTTTTTATTTTATTTAATTTGATCTTTCTTTCTTTTTTTTTTTTTTTTTGTTCGTCACAAAATTTCAGCTTTTTTTTTTCCTTCGTTTTTTGCTGGCACTTTAGGCTTGGCATCACGTGATCGAAGGTTCTCGCTTTTGCTGGAAGCGAAAGGACGAAGAGCGAATTGATAGAGAGAGAGAGAGAGAGAGAGAGAGAGAGAGAGAGAGAGAGAGGGAGATGTTGATGCAGACAGGAAGGATCTAGTAGTTGTTGTTGACGGAGATAGCTAGAGCAGCCCAGGCATAGCTGGTTTTATAGCGAGCAAGGGGACAGACATCTATCTGTAAGTCTACTTTTATCCAAAGCTAACTAACTAGCGGACCAAGAGTCGGACAGCGAAGGGAGAAGGAGAAGAAGAAAGCGAAGAAGGTGAACAAGCATGAGACGAAAGAAGACATAATAATTAAACATCCCGTTTGCTGCCATATTTAATCTGGTTCTGTCATTTTTTCGTGGTGGTGTCTGGCGGAGGCTTGATTAGACGCCTTCGGTTCCGGCCCCTTTTCTCCTCTGACGTCCCTTCTTCATCAGTCCCCAGTGCCAGGCTCTCACAGAGAAGGCTGGACGAGTTACGGCCACGCCCCCCGACGATAGGGCCGTCTGAGTACCGCCTGGAGAGTGGGCTTCTTGCTGTACGGGCTCGGCAGGGCCGTTCGGGGCCAGCGAAGGGTGCGTTCCCTGATGCACCATCAGTGGCAGGGAACTCGTAGGACACGCTCCTTAGACTCGATGGGGAGCTACAGGCAGGTGAAACCGGCTGGCTTGGGAAATGTCCCATCTCAAAGTCGCTCGTAGAAAGCTTACCGATGCCCAGAGCTGCGCTTCGCCGGGCTATCTCTATCTTCTTGTGGTCCTCTAGCCCCAGGAAGACGCTTCTCCGGTCCTGGGCAATGAGATACTCTACGCCACATGGCCAGCCTATGGATGTTGCCCTCGAGCCCGAAGTAAAGGCAGAGTCCAAGGAAAGCCGGGACTCTAATCCCGCACCGTTGGTGAAGTGTGTAGGGAGGGTAAGACCTGACGCGTTGGTATTCTGATAGCATCCATTCGGGCCCAGAGTAGGGGCAGCAAACCGGCCCTCGGCACCCTCGGGGGGCTGCACTGGAACTGGGTCTTTGCCTTCAGCCGCAGGCGGAAACGTGTTCAGGTCTACATTAAGCTCATCTCCAGCAGCCTCAGCCATGTCGGCTGCCTGGGTCGGCGATGTGTTGTCGTCAGCAGCTGCTGCATCTGCTCGTGGACCACCCCATGTTCGCTGACCAGCTGTGAATATACCGTTAACCATGTAGAGCCAGTTGAAAAACGGGTTTAAAAGGAACATTATCGGGTATAACCAAGCTTTGAAACGACGAAGCTTCAATCCAAAATAAAGCATAAGCAAATAATTCAATCCAAGAGACACTGCAATGAACCCAACAGGGAGATTTTGAATCTTGTTAGATGTGGTAATTACCGAGATCACCATTATAAAGAAGAGCAACGCCGTGGTTCTGATCGTGTTCTGCATGAATCGCACAATACATAGCAGTGGATATCGATACCATAGCCTCGCATCGGTAAGCATACAAACTTCGTTGGTAATAAAGCCCAAGAACCAACGTCTTCGCTGTTTCAACAAGCTTCTGAAAGTTTGAACTGCTTCCGTTTTGCAAAATGCGCTGGTACACATCTGGATCTGGTACCTGTCCCTAGCTCCAATCATGAATAGATGCGTGAGCCAGCGGTCCTCTCCCAAATGGCACTTGCCAAAGTCGAATAGATCGGCACACTGCTCGGCTTTGTCTGCAAAGTAGTACTTTGCCATCTTCCGGAAGGCAGAAAAACGAAGGATAGTGAGAGCTCCGGGTAGGCAGGTAACGGCACCACAGCCAGACTCTACAGATCGCTCAAAGAGTTGTCCATGTATATATTCCATGTCCTGCAACAGTGTGATCAGTGTGGTCTTTTTTGTTGTTGATGTGATCACGCCCGTCATCGCCAGCATGTTGTGTTTGCTTCCGGGTTTGAGTTCCATGTCATACATGAAATTTTGCAGGCACACGCGGTCGAGGATACAATCCGAGTCAATAAATAGGACGAATAGATTGTCGTTTTGTAACAGGTATTTGGCGTAGACCTTGTCAATTAGTCTAAAGGTTTGTTTCTGGCAGTGGCGTTTCCCTCCATGCTTGAATCGAGAGAGCGTGACTCTGGCACCCTTATACGAGACATCTATGCTGGTTGGGTATTTCTTTAGTCCAATTGGAATACCAAGAAATCCCGCAACGGCGAGGTACGATTCATCCACCTCATCACCGTCGTATGAGAGAAACACATGGATGCATTGAGGGGGATAGTCACAGTCGACGACGGAGTTCACAGCTTTGAGGAGAACTTCGGGCTCCTCTTTGTACACCGGCATGACAACGACGGTTTTGGGAGCTGTCTTATCGTCGAGAACTTCTTTGATGCGTTTGGTCCGGCCAAGCGAATTCGTAACCAGCCTGTAGACACAGAACAGCCATGGCACAATGAGCAGGACGGCAAAAGTCCAAAAGGCAAACCATTGTAGAAACGATACCAGCTCATGCGGAAAGTACTGTGTTACTGTAGGTGGTAGCGGAAGTGTGACGACCATGACCGGAAGGAAAATACCTCTAATTCACCATTATTAGATCTGACAGCTTGCGGGGTCCACCATGGTGAAATGACTAACCTGAGCGCAGTGAAAGCTATCATCATAACGATGGCGAGAATTTTCACACTGAAATGTTCTGCCTTCACGAAGACTTTGTACAGGCAGTATAGGAAAGCCGCAAGCCATAGAAACCATTCCAGGAAGGCCGCAAGCATGACAGGCCCGATGATTGCCACGTAGATAATCTAGATAATAAGCACACTGTGTTAATCTCTACAACCATATCTCTCCCTGAAACCATGGGTAAAGAGGTAACATACATCCTGGACAGGCCATTCTGTCAACAGCTCCTCTGAAGATACCATCGTGGCGTCGATAGAATTGCGATCCTCCTGCTGTTACTTTCAACAAGCCTTGTGGGTGAGCTTGCCAGGCGGGTATATAACCTCGTTGTCTCGCTTTCGAGACCCAAGAGATGGTGGGTTGACTCCCACCGGCGGTTGTAACAGCCCCGCCCTCCCAGTTTATACAATCCCACCTACAAGAGGCAAGAAGATTTGGTGAAGGGTCTCACCCAATAGCCAGTAGCTAAGCTGCAGGGGAGGGCGTGCCTTGGTACCGCTTGTCACTCTGTACTGTTCGTGAGAGAGAGAGAGAGTGTGTGTGCGTATGCGCGTGAGTGTGATGGTGTGTAGTTGTTCTTCTGGTGAAGTTGCGAAATCTTGGGTGAAGAAGTTGTCCAGCGGGCGATGTCCCTTTTTGGTATCAACAACGACAACCCTCAAAAAATGGCCGCTGTAACCATCGCTGTCAGCTCCCAGAGCAAGAAGAACAGAAACGAAAAATAAAGAGGACTGCTGGGAGCTGATTAACTAGAAATACTAGTCACCCTTTGCGTCTCGACCCTGGCGCCCAGCGTGGTAGATTACTAGTGATTCTAGCAACCAGCACAAAGAACACGGCCAGCTCGAGGAATATCCACCGCTCCGGACCAGCAGCCCGAGTTAAATAAACTGGTATCAAAGGGGAGAAAGCGCAGGTCTCGCTGCTAGGGTTGCAACCTTTCAAAAAAGAAAAAGACGCCCAGAGGCAGAGGACATGATACTTAAGGAGCGGTCCTTGGGCAATCGCTATGGAGCCGTTTTCACTTTCCGCTGGCCAGCGCGACGTTCCGAAGCTGCAAAGAGAGAAAATGTAGTGGAATTCTAGCCAGGGACTTTTTCTCTTCTTCCAGTTGGACATGACCGGCCTCGCTGTCAATTGCATTGCAGCCATACCCAGGCATTTGCACAGCCAGGGGCCTCCCCGCGAGCCTTGACCAACCTACATACAGTGCCAGCAAATCAAGGACCAAGAGGGGAGAGACTGAGGATGTTTTTCCCTGCAATTGGATTGGGGAGGGGGCCATCGAGGACGGCTTGCAAGTTGCCACTACTATCCGGTAACGCAGAGTCGCGGGACATGTCTCGGATCGAGCGTTCAGAAGAAGCGGCGTTGGCGAGTATTCCACGTTGTGCTTTGCTGTCTGTCAGATTCGCTCCGGCCAGCCGGCCACAAAGCCCAATCAACAGCTATGGACATGTTGCAGTGCATCGCGGACATGGATGCATGATTCCACCGGGCGAAAGGTTTCATTGCCAATAGTAAAACATAATAATTATGCCAGCCCAGCCCAATCATCGTCGCCATCTCGCCAGTTGCGCCTCAGGAAAATACATGACTTTCTTTTCACATCTCCGGCTCTATTTTTACATAGCTTACTAGCTAGCTAGATAGTTTCCAAGCAAGAAGAATAATCTTTATCGATAGTGGAAGTGGAGGCAAAAATACATATTCGTCATGTATTGTAATATCCGGCAACATAATGAGTTCTCAGCGGTGGAATTTTCGTATTGTTATTACATCACTAAGAAAAAAAAAACATGTGTGACTTTTTTTTTTGCAACTTCAAGCGCGAAACTAACTAACTGTTGGAGGAGGCACTGAGCGTTCACCTCGACTAGAAGAGAGAAGCATCTTGCCTAAGGTATCTATCCTTATCCTGACCTACTCCTGCATCCTTGTGAGTATTCGAGAGCCCCCGCATGGATGGTGGTAGAGGCCTAATATCGGGTTTCGTCGTCATTTGAGGCTCAAGGAGCTAACTGTGCAGCCATTTCTACTAGACCAGTACCAGGCCGATTTTCAGGGAACAGTTAGAATGGTGGAAGAGCAGAAAGTAGCTGCGGCTGTGGATGCTACCACCGACAATGCCGCCGCAGAGCAGGATGTGAAGGAAGTCCTGGCTGAGCTCAAATCGGACGAAGGTAGCAAGCAGGACAGCGCAGATGCTGAAAAGGCCGAAGAAGAAAAGATTGTTGCGGCTGCTAAGAAGCTAGGTGAAGAAGCTCTGTCAAACGAGACTGCGAAAGAAGTGTCAGAGACACAAAAGGGACGTGGCAGCGGCCGTGGCCGTGGCCGTGGAGGAGTGCGCATCAACTACCGTGACAATATCAAATCGGATCCATCCTCCCTGGAGGAGACAGATGATCCTGTTGAGATTAGAAAGCAGGTGAGTGTGGCCGCCTCTGCCCTGTTCATGTTGCATGCGAGTTTGCCCTTACTCACCCTTTGACAGGTTGAATTCTACTTCTCTGACTCCAACCTACCAATGGACAAATTCCTCCTCTCCAAGGTTGGCGGTAGCGAGAACAGGCCAGTTGAACTCTCTCTTCTTCATTCGTTCAAGCGAATGCGCCGTTTCCAGCCTTTCAGCGCTATTGTTGAAGCCCTCAAGAGCTCAGAGCTCGTCGAACTGGTAAATGACGACAAAGCTGTACGCCGCAAGGTCCCTCTTCCAGACACCATCAAGGAGACAGCCGATTCATCAGCCGTCAAAGTATTTGAGGATAAAGCCATGCATCGCAGCATATACGCCAAGGGATTCGGTCCAGAGGAACCCAGCACCCAGTTTGATATTGAAGCCTTCTTCACTCCCTACGGCCCCACCAACGCCGTTCGTCTTAGACGTGCTCTGGATAAGACATTCAAGGGTAGCGTCTTTGTCGAGTTTGAGACCGAAGACCTGCAAAAGGCATTTTTGGCAATTGAACCAAAGCCGAGGTGGAAGGGCACCACAGAATTACTTATCAAGAGCAAGAAGCAGTACTGTGACGAGAAGATCAAGGATATAGAAGCTGGTCGTCTGAAGCCCAGTAACCGGTCTAGCGGACGAGGCGGACAAGGAGGCCGCGGAGGACGCGGAGGTCGAGGCGGTCGAGGCGGTCGTGGTAATGGTCGAGATCGTAGTGGCCGGGACAATGGTGGCCAAGTAAAAGAAGAAGCCCAGGCAAAACGCCCTGAACCAGAGAAAGATAGCCGGTATGTTCTTGCACATTCGCAGTTAGCGGGTTACAGCCTGCATTGGCACAATTCTGACTTGGCTTTTGATACAGCGGCGTCCCTATCATCCAGGTCTCGAATAACAAGGCTGAATCCCAACAAAATGGAGGCGCCAATGGCCAAAAGCGCAGCCGTGAAGAAGACTCTGGGCCAAAGGCCGATGGCAATATTACCGAGGAGAGGCCGGCTAAGAAGGTTGATGCCAAAGACAGCTAAGTGCTGTCTCTCCACCCTCGCAATTTTCTTCGCACCAAGCCTCGATCATGCAATATCGAAGATATCAGTATATCTGAGAACAATTTTCAAAGTCTATTTTCCTGCACCTTGTTGCCATGACCTTATTCCTTCCATACTGGCAGGCCTGATCTATTTGCATTTTACCTCAATTTCATTACACCGGCGTGATGGGGTTAACTTGATATTTGAGATGAAAAATACAAAAAAAGCATACAAAAGAATTATCCGGGTTGGATTTGGCATTTCGCTTTCCTACAATGATGTATTTGTTTGTCCTCTTATCATGTATCTATATGACTAGGCCTAGTGGCATACAAGTGGTACGTCTGTTTATCAATTACTCTATTCTTACTTGCTGATGTAGACGAGCAGTTGTGACTTCGAATGCTTTCGGGAACCAGGTAGACAGCGGCGCTCTATCATCATTAAACAGTAATATCAATTTGAGTTAATTTTCTTTCTTTTTTTCTTGCTATTATTTTTATTGGACTACTTTATCCGTTGGCTATATATGAGAGGCTGATCTGGTTAGGCCTCTAAGTCCCTGGGGTAGGATTTCAAACTCCGCTGAATGGTACATTGGATCAAACATTGGCTTGATAGACGACTGACCCTCCTCGTGAGTATCCCTATTCCCAGAACCATAGCTATTGTTCTGTTCCGGATTTCCTGAAGTCCAAGGTGAAAATACAACCACCATCTGCCGCAGTCGTCCTCGGTACTGCGAAGCAGGTACAAACATATAGTCACTCCAAGACTCATCTTCCAAAATAGCAAAGCTTTCCTGAGATGATTGTAAGGGTTGTGTAGAGTCATGCTCTGCAGCCTTCTGAACCTCAGTTCCTTGACCCTTACCAGAAAGATCGGGATCGTTTCGATCGTGGCACTTGGCTGCACCCTTTTCATCCGGATCTGTAACAAGTTCGGTTGAATCATCTTGATTCATGATGTGCATATCGATGTTTGAATCCCGGGCCGCCGGCATCGGTGGATGATAACTACCTGCCGGTGGAAGCGAGCTTTCCGATTTTAGAACAATTCGACACCCGATCTGATTTGTCCATATAAGCCCTAACGCAGGCACTTTAAACCCTTTATACATTCCAACTGGTCCACCACTTGAATATGAGTGAGGGGTTTGTGCCCAGCCGGTAAAAAATTGCTGTTGATAATCGAGGCTGAGAAGCAGATTAAACCCCGGAATATTGCACCTATCCTCTTCTTGCTCACAAGTGCCTAGATTTACTTGAGGAGAATTGGCCGAAGGACCCCGAGGTAAATGATTCTTGGCTGATTTTGGTTGCTGGTAGGGTTGAGATGCTGGGACGAAAGATGGAACGGCACTGGGAGAAGCTGCCTCTAGAGGACTTCCGGAACAATCTCGGGATTCCTCTGGAAAGGGATCGTGGAGTGAACTTTCAAAACCATCAGATATCTGATTAGCCACTACTACCGCAATATTGTGCGTTACGGCCAAAGTGCGGAGAAAGTGACCCAATTTCTTCAGTTGACCAGATCGCTCAAGGAGCCCGGATACACTCTCTGTAGAGCTTTCCGCACGGTAATTCGCCGTTATAGAATCGATTATGATAATTCCTATGTTATATCGTGAAATCGCTACTGGTATTTGGTAGTTGATAATGTGCTCTTGGCTCTCAAGGTCGACGGTAGTAACCGAGTAAATATTATCCAATGATGGGCGAGGGGTCTCTGGATGAAGGGCCTGGAGAGTTCGGTGCTCATTTATGAGTTGGCTGAGCCTATTAGTAGCGAGGTCCGACTCTGTTGATATATACAACGCATTTTTGGACAGACCGTGGGGTGCTGGCAGCTGGACCGAGAGAAGCAGGTGGAGCAGAAACTGAGTCTTGCCAGCACCACTATGGGCGTATATACGTTAGTTTCAGAGCCATGGCGAGTCGTAATAAAACAACGTCCCTATAATTAAGAACAGGTGCATGGGTTTGATTCACCTTTCTCCGGTCACTTCAGTCAGATATCCAGTTGATATGCCTCCAGACAAGGCAGAATCCAGTATTGGATCTAGAGTACTGATTTGTCCTGTCACGGGTGGATGAAGCACCTTGGACGCGTTATTTCCAACTGCTGAGCTGCAGTCTGTCTCATCTCTAGCACGGGGGTCGTCATTGCCTCCTGGTTTCAGCAAGTATGCCTTGTTGTTATCTCCATTCTTTCGTGGCCCGTTCCCTAGCCCAAGATCCTGATGGAGAGCATCAAGGACATGTGCAGTAAACTTTCGAATATCTGTGACCGGTGCGCGAGAAGCCTTTGCAATCTCGAGAGCATCAAGAACTAGCAGTTCCTTGAGCGTAATGCCAGCCCGTTCTAGTAGCGGCAGTAGGTGTGTGTATGCCTTGGTTGAGAGGTCAGGCAGCGTTAGAGATAGGTCCATTAGCGGGTTTGAGGGGTGCGCGGAGGGCGATGAAGGCAAGCAGCTATCCGCCGGAGGCTTGCATCATTCACGTACGCGTCGTCTTCGCGGTGGTATAAAGTACTATTGTCATTTGGAGGTGAAGCTATGACTTTGTTAGACAGTTTCGACAGTTATTGGTCAATGATGCAGCGGTCATTTGTAATCTTTTTTGAGGTTCAAATTTAAACTCGGTTAACTACCCGGCTTGGCGGCCACCTTGGGGGTCTAATGCCTAGATGCCGGATAAACCGGAGGATTGTTTATCAAATAATCTGTATTTAAGGGCACGGTACGAGACATCGAATCAACATTATTTGGACGATCTGAGGAGCGCTGGAAGGGCTTGCTTGCATCACTCTATCGCTAGCTGGATTAAGATGGCTAACATTGGCATATCAACTCCCCAACGCCTGACTTGATTTCACACAATGAAAAAGAGTCCTGAAACATAGAAGTCATGATAAGAGACAAAGAGAAAGGAGAAGACCACATGCGATGACTTTCTTTTCAGGCAGGCAAGCACTTGTAATGACAAAATATATGTCTCATTAGGTAAGTAAGCCTCCTTCATGCACTGTGAGATGGCCTTTTTTTTTGGTTTCCCGTAATATTCTCACTTTGCCATCCGGTTTTTATTCGTTTTACTTCGGTTCATATGTTGATTATGGAGTTTCGGCCGTTGGAATTTTGCGGGCGGGTATCATTCAGTTGCTGACTGGCTTGAGAGAAGCAGGCTTGAGGCCGATGTTGTTACGGTTTCTGAAGAAGAGGACACCCTTGCCTTCACCCTTTGCTGTCTCGCATGGCTCAACCCACTGACAGGTTCGGAAAGAAGTCCACATGGCTCGGAGGAATCCAAGACTGCCGTCCTTGGTGTCTGCGCGGTAGTGACGGCCCATGACCTTCTTGATGGCTTCGGTGGCCTCATCGGCGTTGTAGAAGGGGATGGTACTGACATAGTGGTGAAGAACGTGGGTTTCGATGATGCCGTGGAGAAGCTGACGGCCGATAAAGCCAAATTCACGGTCGATGGTTGCGGCGGCTCCACGGGTGAAGTTCCACGACTCAGGCTGGTAGTGAGGAAGAGTTGGGTCGGTGTGCTGCAGGAAAGTGATGGCAACTGGTGAACGGGCATGTTAGCAGATTGACGAAGCCAAAGGGGGTACAGAGAAGCGGGAATATCTGAACATACCAAGCCAGTGGTTGACCCAGAGGTATGGGGCGAAGTACCAGACGAACATGTTGAACCATCCGAACTTGCTTCCAAGAGTGTACAGGATGGATCCGACGATCAGCAAGCCGAGATCGCTGAGCAAGATCAGTTTGGCGTCCTTGGACTCGTACAATGGGCTGTTGGGGTTGAAATGATTGACACCGCCGAAGAAGCCGTTACTCTTGCCCTTTCCGCGTCCCTCGCTCTGGCGTTCATGGAAGTTATGGCCGGTAACGTTGGTGAAAAGGTACATGGGCCATCCAAAGAGCTGCTGGAGAACCATGTCGATGATGGAATGGATAGGAGTCTCCTCGGTGAGTTCATCGAGCTCGTGGACCAAGCGGCCAATGCGGGAAGCATATGCCTCTCTGGTCTTGGGGACGAAGACCATGTCACGCTGCATGTTTCCGGTAGCCTTGTGGTGCTTGCCGTGGGAGATCTTCCAGGAGAAGTATGGCACGAGCAAAGAGGAGTGCAAGACCCAGCCAACGGTGTCATTGAAGACCTTGGAGGTCGAGAAGGACTGATGGCCGCACTCGTGAGCCAGGACCCAAATACCGGTTCCAAACAGGCCCTGGATGAAAGTGTACAGCCCCCAGAGGACGAAGCGAACGGGGGTTGAGGGAATAGTCTCGGGAGTGACATAGTTGTGGAAAATGTAGAAGGTGGTAGCAAGACAGGCAATGTCTCTCAGGACATACTGCATGCCGCGGAAGCCATCACGCTTGTAGCAGTGGGCTGGAATGGCATCACGGATCTGCTGGATGGTGAAGTCTGGCAGCTGGAACTCGTTGCCATAAGTGTCGACCAACTTGCCGACTCCGGAGTCCTGCTGGTCTTCAGATTCCGAGGAGAGAGACGTATCAGATGCAGACATGTGCTGGGGAGTGTCCAGAGGTGAGGTAGTGGCAGAGCTGGCGGAGGAAGAGGCCGCCGTCTGTCTGCGAGTGACAGCTCCAGCAGGAAGGGCAGTCGAGGCCATCTTATCAGCGAAACGAGGGGGTTTCAGCTCGCGGTTAGGAAGGGAGAGAAAGGAAGCGAGTCTTCGCGTTCCGGAACAAGACAGCTAAATCAGCTACTCCTTTGAAGGAGCACTCTGTCTTCTCACTTATAGACTTGGTGTGTTAGCATCTGCTACTATCTCCTCCACTTCCATGTCTTCCATGTCTTCTAGCCCCCTTCTGGCCACCCGCAAAAGAGCAGCTTGTGAGAGAGAGAGAGAGAGAGAGAGAGGGAGAGAAAGAGAATGATAACAGGACCTCCTGCTAAATGATTGCACTTACAGAGAGACAGGCCGTTACTGTGAGTAATAACGGTGAAGTTGCGGGTAAAGAAGCCACTCAATGTGTGGGAAGTGAAGCCGGTGTCTTTGATATCTTTCTCTCTCTCTTATTTATTTCTTCTCCTTCTTTTTTCTCTTATCAAAAAAAAAAAAAAAGTCATCAGGGAAAAAAACTCTAAGTGGGTTCGCCGTATTTTTGGTATTCGGGTATTGATACGACGCATCAGTACCAGGCGAACTTCTTGATCGTCGCAAGGAAGGCAAAAGACGCGGACTGTGTGGCCTTGTGCGACAGACAAGCAGGATACTTTCGGCTCATGCATCGCCCATGAGAAATATGGCTTGATTATTTGCCAGCAGCTCGGCCTTTTTATTTCTATCGATTTCCATCCTCTATATCGATGACCATGAGAGACGACGACTAGCAGCGTAATAATGGACTGTAACAGGCGAATACAGGCACGGATGTTTAATTCGACAACAAGCAAACCTTGTTTCTTCCACTAGAAAACTCTTTTTCAACGTTGCCCTTTTTTTTTTTTAGCTCTTCTTCTCCCCGATTATTGTTCACTTGCTATATCTCTACGAACAGAAGCCATATCGCAGCCGGAGCCAGCGCCTCTTCCTGCCTTTGCGCGCCCGACTCGCCACGCCTTTTGCTTCTTCTTCTTCTTCTTCTTCTTCTTCTTTCCCGCCATCGAAGTAGCCTCTTTTCTGCCCCCTTCACCGCCTTCCCGCCCCGCTAAAGTTAAGGGACAGGCACCTGCTTAGTCACAGCCTTTTGCGATAAGATAGAGTATTGACATTACCATCTTACAGGGCATTTCTGCTGACGCATGTACGGAAACTCGGTATCGCCATGTAAATATCCAAAAACCAGACGCCAGCTCGAGCGCTGATTGGCTGCTGCCCGTTTTGTTGGGATCTGTACTGCAAATACAGCGCGTGTTTCATTCAACAAAAAGCAGTGGCCCGACAGCGAAAGGGACAGGGAACAGGGCGCCAATGGGCGTCTGGCGATTGCACATCTCGCGGGCCAGGTCGAGCATGTGGTCCCGAGGCTGAGATGGAGTGAAAAGTGGCATGACCGATGGCAAGAGCATGTAAGAACTCCGTAGGGGAACCGGGAACATTGGAGAAAGGGGCGGGGACGGGGAGGGTAGAGATCAGGCAACGGCGGCGTCGGTCTTGCGCTCAGCGTCGTGCCAGCTTCCTGCGGCGGCATCGCCAAACCCATCCAGGTTGATGGTCGTCATCTGAAGGTCGGCGCTGACCAGGACGGTCTCGCCGTGGCTGCGATAGTCCAGCTCGCTCGAGATGAGCCTGCGCGGGCGAGGTGCAAAGCTATTGTCAGGCTGTAGTAGATGTTCACCTCCCGTAGGCGACGACAGGCGGTGCTGCTGGTGCTGGTACTGGTGCTGGTGCTGCTCGCCTGGCCCGGTTGCAAAGGACTTGATATCGACCGATGGGAGAAGCAGATGGCCAGCTCGCTGAGGCAGAAGCAACAGCTGGAACCGCTTCTCCTCGCCCTCTGCACAGGTGAAGTTTCCACGCCTTCGGCCACCAATAACCCACACGTCTGGGCTGGCTATAATTTCATATGTAAACTCGAGGGATGACTGGGGCTCTTGTTCGGCTGCCTCACACCAGCGTCTTGTATGCCGGATTATCAGCTCTGCAGGTATCATGTCATCAACGCCTACATGGGTCTGGCCGGGAGGGATATCTTTCAGCACTAGTCTTGCGGTATGGACGACCTGCACATCCGGAATATCAACAGGGATGGTAATATGCCGAACAGCATTCACCGGTCGGCTGTTTGGCAGAGGTATTGTCTTGTTCGTCTAGTTATACCAGGAGTACGGAGTACAGAGGGCTGAATTAGCCTGTGGATCATTGACTACACACCATGGGGAAAGGGGGACCAGGAACCAATGGGAACTTACATTATGCCACTCTCGGAGCCACTGCACCAGCTGTGTCTGCGTATCACCGTCCATGCTCTCAACGGCCTCTCTCCACTGCATACGTTCGTAACTATACACCTCTATTTCTCTCGTAAGGCCAATCGTTTCTAGCGTATGAGCCGTCCAGATAGCACTAAAAGCCGTTTGCAAGAACGGAACCAGGAGCTGCTTCATTCCTGCAAATGCACTTGCTTCGACATCCTTCGTAAACCGATCTTCTAGAACCGACAGGCATTCTTCGTTCAAACAGGCAAACTCTATTGAGAGGCTCAACGGTCGAGTGGAACCTGAGCCTTTGTCCGGTTGGAAATCGTCCCGGGGCCTGATTTTGTACAACAACGATGCCGGCTGTTTCGGGAACACATCCATTACCTCACCCTCCTGGACGCTCGTTTGTACATCGTATTTGCCAGAGCTCTTCATTTCGCAGCCAAACACGCGAATAGGTATCAGCATTCCAGGGCTGATACTGAATCTGGAAAATAGCTGTTCATCCTGGAATAAATCCTGAACATTCACACTGACGGGTAAAGTTGATACAACCGAGGACGAGCTGATGTAGTCAAAATGCCCCTTGGGAGTCACATATTCAACTTCCACTGAAACGGAGAGTGACGTCTGGGTTCCTTCCATGGTGTACGGCACCTGAAGCGTAGCGGTGGAAGATCGGGCAAAGGAAGTGAAACATATTCTGCCCCCCTTTATCTCCTCGCACAGAGTAATACGTCCATCTATGAGTGAGCTTTCTGAAATAATGAGACGTAGCCCGGCAGTTGCTGGCCGCAACCGTAAACAGCCGGTAGAAATATCGTTCCAGCCAGAGCTCAACTCAATATCCAGGCTCCGATGTCCAACCAAGTTGATAGCTCTCGACTGAGAAACTTTTCCGACAAACGCGTCGACAGCGGGGAAACAGACCACATATGGGCGTTCTGTCTCGGAATTAAGCGATTTGTTTGTCGTGTCCTGAAGTATATGAGATGCAGCCACTTGATTGTCATAATCATGTGTGAACGTAATATTCCCCGCTCGCATCTCAATCCGGTCAACATAGTACTTTCCATGTACTGTTGTCTACAATTGTAAAGGAAAGATTAGCATTCTTTATGCACAATGGTAGAATATCAAATCTTACCGAGGAGTCAAGCAATATTTTCGTCCCCTTCGACTTTACCACAGTCGAGTCAGAATTTTCCAACCACAGCTCATTGTTTGGTATTTCTAATGCATTGACAAGGCGCATCTTAACGTTGTCAATTTTTATATTTTCCCCAAGAGCGTATCTCAATGACAGCTGTGCTTGGAACCCGTCTCTATCCTGGAAGTGAGAAATACCGGGTTGAACTTGGATATCCCTGAAGAAATCTTTAATAAGAACCGGAAACGTTTTGGGAAGAGACTGAGAGACCGCAAATAGATCCTCAACGTATTCCTCAACCTTGCAACCCATGTTAGATTGCAGTGTCAAAGAAGGCTGGATGGTCGAGGAATATATCCCGAGTAATCTTAGAAGAGCATCAACGAACTCGTCTTTGCGATCCAATTGCTTCAGGCACCGACTGTATAGCTCTACCATTGTGCCTTCTAGCGTCTCCCAGCCATTGCTGCGGTAAAAATTGGAGAGCTGATGAAAGTACGATGCTGCTAAGGCATAGTCACCCGTTTCATACTTCAGCAGTGCAATATCAGCCATCATTATTTCTGCAGACTTGAATCGGTTAGCCGCAACATTATGACGGAATATTTGGTCCGTAATCCGTTCATAAAGGCAGTTAAAGTTATTTTTTGATTTCACTGATAAAGCCAGGCAAGGCGTTTCTACACCTGCTGACGTTGATACCCCTGGGGGTCGTCTTTTGTCCATGGGCTCGTCATTCAACGAAACCTCTGTGAAGCCGTTCTTTTTGTTGAGCAGCAATGGCATACTATGCCATCTATTTCCCCATCCTCTCCTCCGGCCAAGTGCTCCCAATTGGCATCTCGCGAGGTGATATAAACCAGCCTGGGCCGCTGCTAGCTCTATACCGCCTGATTTTTGGGGTGCGGACATAATGGACCCCAGCGGGCTTAAGGCTAACCCAGAGTTGGGTCTTGAAGTAGGGGACATCAACGAACTGGTTCGCTTAGGGACCCCTGTCCTTGCTCCCGTGGCGAAGCTTGTGAGAATAGCTGCATCAACTAGGTCCTTGCTCGTCCTTATGGAAACTTTGGGAATTTCAAGGCTCTTAGTAGACGTTTGAATAAGGACTTGAGAAACAGCTGCGTAGGCCCAGGATGAAACGATATTTGTGATAATATCTTCCTTCCTAGAGGGATCCGGAGCTTGTTCTAACTGAGCCAATCCAGTTTCGACATCTTTCCGTAACGTTCGGCAAGCAAGGGTAATGAACTCGCTAGCTCTCTCACAGATCTCGGCGAGAAGAGTCAAGTTATGCTTCTCCGCATTCTTTTGTGAGCCACTTTGACGATTTGAGGGTGGTGACCGTGCAGCTTTGAGGAGGAGTAATAGCTGCCTCGAAAAGATATAGACACGAAAATCAAAGACAGATATGTTATTTGCAAGAATCATGTCTCTGTATGGTTTCTGTTGGGGCTGAAGCGGAAAAATATCTTGATCCAGTGCAATGGGGTTTGAGAAAAGCTGATCACGGTCTTCACAATTGTCATCTTCCTCGTCATTCTCATCCTCTGATGAACTGGATCCTTCTTCCTTGTCTGAAAACTTCGCAGCTAGAGCAGCCTCAGCTTTTGATTTGAGGTCTTTGCTATAATTTAGAAATGTGCCTCCGTGCTGGTCTCCTGTGCCCGAAATTTGATCTCGCAGTGCCGAATCCAGACCGACAGCAAGCTCATCATATCCTATGAGAGCATCCTCAAAAAGTCCAACGTTCTCGAGGCCAAGAGAAAGGCCTTCCTTTAGTATGAAGAAAGTGCAGAAGTTCCAGCCCGGCAGACTTCTCTGTGAGTCCTTTTCACGGATATCAGCCTCATATTGACCCACGCGCAAATCAAATGATGTGAGAATAAAATATTTCAGCTTCGCGACCAGATCATCCAACTGCGCCGTTAGTTCAGGCTGTTTCTTATCCGCATCCGCTTTTGGAATTCTCAGCTGCGCAACCCTATCAACTGCGGTTTTTGAGGATCCGTTAAAATCCGCCTTTACTTTCTCAAGCACCGAAGTCGAGCCTCTCCCAGGCCATTTTGATGGTGCGGCCTTCTCTGTCACTTCAGGGCTAGGTGCAGTCGATGGTATGACGTGAAGAATCAACCACTCGAACGCATCGTGGTTATCAGGCCCAGTCGGCGCAGCGGATGTCCTAGTTTTGATCCATTCTCGTAACGTCTTCCTAGAGGTCGTTTTATACGTCTCGTTATCATCACATCGTAACAAATAAATCTTTAAATATGGCGTCTGCAATAGTCCAGGTATCTGGTGTCTTCTCTGCGATACCGCTCCGCTTGCGCCATCACTGAGTCGCTTCTGGTCATCTGCTACAGTGTGGGCGGGTTTGAAATCGATTTGCAGGGAGTCAATCGAGCGGACTGGCCGAGTCGAAGACTTCCAGTGGAGGTTTCGGAGGGGAAGGACTTTGGATAACAGCGGTTTGACTTGAGGAAACAGGCCGAATGGGTCGGTATACTCGACTGCAAGGATAAGGAGTAAGTTATCAGGCTTCCGCATAGAGCTTCAGTACTATTGCATACCGGTTACATTATTCGAGTTTAAGTGAGGGGTGGCGTCCATGACGACCAGAGCTTCACCAGTAACAGGAGTAGCATATTATTCCGCACTCATCAAGCGTCCTGCTCTGCGTTGTGACGGCGGCTTTGGGCGTTTTGCGCTGGCGAGGTCAAGTTTAGCCAAACGGCGGATAGAGGACCATGTCTTGGCGTTGCTTTAACTCAGCCTCCAGCCTTTTTTGCAAACTACCTAAGGGGGATGGATCAACATTCAACATGATAAGATGTCAATATTCTATTAAAAATGTACTTTGTAGCTACCCTAACAAATGTTGAGACTTCAGAAGAAGAAAACCTAGCGGGAAAATGACCGCCCCAATTTCCACAAGGAACAAATGTACAATCGGAGACTGGAGTCTGTCTCAACTCGCAAACCCGTAACAGCAAAACAAAACCCAGGTCACCCTCCTGAAATACACAAACATGAAGTCAAGCGCTCAAACAAAATAAATGACAAAAGAACAAAGGCACGCTACAGAATACTTCTGCACTAAGTAGCTAGAAGGTTCCGGTTGGGGACCGGCGGGTTGACATGAGACATTACAAGCTCATATCCGTAAGAGACAGCTTGCCAGATATCAGGAATGAGGTTTTTCAGCATCGCCGCAACAATAATTATCAGGAGAGGAATCTAAAGTAATAGATATTAGCTAGGTTACGAGGAGGATCAAGCAATATTTTAAATAACTTACCCAGATAACAAAGAGATTACGATCACTGCGGAATCTCTTCATCTTTTGTGCGTGTGCCTTTCTAAGCTGATCCTGGTGAACTTTTGAGATATTCCTGCTGCCTATGGTCACGTCACCAAACTCCTCCTTGGAGGACGAAGCATGAGAACGTGATGAGGCTTCTGCTTCCGCAAAGTGTTGGTCTGCCGCGGCATCTAGAGCAGCTTCGACCATAGACGACTTTTTGTCAGCGTAGCCAGAGTCGGTTTCATGGGGGTATAGCTCCTCGTATGCCGGTGGTGAGGAATTGCCAGTTAATCTGCCCCAACCGTCCTTCATGATATTCGTAGACCAGGCTGATGTCGGCCTGTGTGGAACAAGGGAGCTGATACGTTGGATCATTGGGTGAGTTTGGTAGTCGGGAAGAGTTGGAATCTGGGGGAGTGTCGGTATCTGAGGAAGAGTGGGCATTTGAGGTAGTGTAGGCAATGCCGGGAGATTTGGCAGATTAGGAAGGTTAGGAAGGTTGGGGAATGCTCGGTTGACGTTTTGTTGGAACTGGTTGATTTGAGCTGCTAGCTGGTCTCGCCATGCAACCAATGCCACAGGGGGTGACGGGTTTCGTGCCATGCCAGCGACAACATCAGCCTCGGGAGAAGCGAGAGTAGATGTTTGGGAGATGCTAGCTTTCCGAGAAATCGAGAAATATTGTTTCTTCTCCTTGCGGGATTCTGATTTGGTGCGTTTGGGCTGCGCATACAGTAACTCTGGCACGTCTGACGTACGTCCGCCGTCTGAATCATCAGTGGCATCTTCTTCAGTGTCAGGCGCATCGCTGGAGGACGTTGGTTCCCAGAATCCGTCGAGAGAACCAGAGCTTGGTCGGCGGCGCAAGGGAGAAGTTGATCCCACGCTTCTTGAGCGGTAGTGATTGGTAGAAGCAATTACAGCACGGTGTGTTTCTAGAGTGGTTGCAAGATCAGCAGGAGTGAAGCCGCGCAGATTAGGCGCTGTGATGTTGGCACCCGCAAGTCGAAGACGATGGACAATATGCGTATGTCCACTGAGAGCGGCCAAATGCAACGGGGTATTATGGTTCTTGTCCTGAACATCGGGGTTAGCCCCCCTGGCAAGCAAGCCTGCCACAAACCTAGTCAACCCTAGTGAAGCAGCAAGGTGGAGGAGAGTCTGTCCAGACGGTGAGCGAGAGTTATATTTTGTCGAGCCAGGATTGCCATCCAAGTCCATGAACTCAAGATACACTAGCATCTTTGCGTCTGTGTCCGTGATGTTCGCGCCCTGGTTGTTGCCCGGGGCTTGTCGTTGCTGGCCTCCAGAGCCGCCATCACCCTGGAAATTATTTTGGAGATTCCACAAACTATTCCCGTTGCCTCCCATGATTTGCTGTGCAGTTTGATAAGCATCAGCAGGGCTATTAAGCTTCTGGCCTAGTATTCCAAGCGCAATTCTATACATTTGCAGCTCGCGGTCATCCACGTAACGGAAGAAGATTTGTGGTTTCGGGATTATGGGCTGTCCTGGCTGCTGTTGTCCCAATCGAGGATGCTCATGCTTGAAGACAACTGGGACTGTGCCCGGCTTCACCGAAGGCGGAGTAAGACAGTTCAGACACTTCTCACCCCAGAAAGTAGTAGTGGTAGCTAAGGTATCACCGAAAACAACTTCCATACCTGGGTAGAAGCCACTTCCGAGGAGAGTGACCTCACTTCCGCCAGTAGTTGAGCCCTCTGCCGGGACAAGTTTATGAATCATTGAGGGTACTTGTGGTGGAGGGAGTCCCGTTGGCACGCTCCAAGAGTGATTCTGAGTTCCTGTGCTAGATAAGCCCGTAACTTGGTCCTGAGATCTAGTGCGAGGGGATCCAGGGCGGCTTGGGTGAGTGGAATTCGGTGCAGACACCAAAGACGATTGTCCCAGGTTGTCCATTGGGTTAGAGGTCTCGAGTGGACTAAAGAACATCCCATCATTATTGTTTGGTGTGGGAGGCCCATTGATAAATTGTGGGTTGAGCATCGCAGGTGTAACATAGGCCTTATCTGAGCTTCCATTGGCAGATGGAAGACTTGAAGGTAAAGGAGAGCTGCTAGCGGATGGCGATGTTCTGTGGGTCTCGATGCGCGACATCGTCAATCCTGAAGGAACTTTCCCAGATCCGCTCTGTTTCCGTCGTTTAGCAAGAGGACCAGTACCATCTGAAGGAGATGCTTGGCGAGAGAGATTCCGAGGGGTAGTGATAGGAGCAGTTGCAGTTGTGCTATTATTCTGTGACTGATTCGAGGAAACAGGGGTTAATGGGTATTGCCGATTTCGGAGTGCTTGTAGGTCGTTGGCGGAAGGAGACATTTTATAGGGCATCGAATGCACGAAAGGCTTCGACAGATCAATCCCGGGATTCCCAGGGAACATTGCCGCAGGTGGGAACTGGGGGTCTGTTACTGTAGAACTGGGAGCTGCGGCATAGTTTGCTGGCGCATGTGTCTTGTGGTCATCGGTGATCATGATTGAATTGGTAATTGCTTGAGCAATTGGGTTGTCCATGTAGTCAAAGATGGTAAAAAGGACCCTAAACCTCAATTTAGTACAATTGTCATAAACAAAACAAAGCTGTTATGCAATAACTTACTGGAAGCCCACTTTCTCGTTCTGATGTCTGCAGTAGCACGCGATTCTCATTGGCAACTCTACTTGCATTGCACCAAGAGGCGCAATGGGCAGAGAAGGATCACAGTTTGTCGAATTAGGGGTTCTAGGAGGATCTGTCCAATCCTTGATCTCTGTGGTATTGAACACAATAACTCGTTTATCCTCGTCTCTTTGGAACAATTCATCCTCTTCCGGTTTCCGCTGTTTTTTCCGCGAAGCACGCTTTCTCTCTCTTTGGATGCACCCAGCACATATTTTGACTTCCGCCCCTCCCAGTGGGAGGTCTTCGTCGCCCTGGCTTTCCTCCGAGTCCTTGGCAGACTTTGAACTAACATCTTCACCCCGGGCTCTTGCAAAGGCCCTCTCCCGCTTTTTCTTGTCCTGGATGGCACTTGTGCATAGTACACTCGCGCGGAGTTCTAGAATATCTGGAGACCGTTTGATATCAGGCTTGGCGAGGAACTTTGGCTTGGAGATGGCGTGGCTTGGAAGGCGCAATTTCTTAACTCCAGGCGGCATCGGGTAGAGAGTTAGCTTGATGGGGATTTGCGTTTCGACGCGAGACTTGAGCGAGGTGGGATGAACGATCAGGCGGGGGCGAAAATAGTTCTCCATGCTGATATTTGGGTGGAACACGGCTGGGTTGCGGTCATTCAGAGGGAAACCCACACCGGGAGTGCACTTTAGCGTTTCGAATGCCTGGCGCGGTGACCTATACGTAGAGGTCGGAGATAATGTCGCTGAAAGCGGCGAGCCACTATTCATACCGATTCCACCAAAGGCGTCTTCTAGAGCTGACTGCGAGCCTCGACTATCCCAGAGCCCCTGTCCGGTGTAAAGCGGTGTAGAGTCACCAGGACTTTGGAACACAAACGGGTTTACGACAGCCGACTGCTACAGAAGAGTTAGTGTCTTTTGCTTCGGGGATATGTCTTCGCCAGTTACATGTAAATATATATTGAGGAACGGGAGGATACTGACTTGTTGCGATGAGCCTGCATCACTGGAGGATCCGGTAAAGGTGGAGGAAGAAGGCGTGCGGAACGATTGTTTGAAGACGGTTGGTTTACTCTTTTCGGTGTTGAGCTCCATCTTGAGGGGACTGGGACTGCTGGCAGCGCTATCAAAGTCAAAGGCCGAGGCCATCGCCTTGTTGCTCGACTCAACATCATGCTCCATGGAGTCATCCCTGGTCAAAAGGCCGCCGCTCTCCTGACCGAGAAAGGTACCTTCGTCACCCAGGGAGAGCTGATCTGCGTTTGGCCAGCCGGGAATATATCGTTCGGTTGCGGTGCTGTCTGGACTGAAGAGTCCGGAGTGGTTGGATGCCAGCGAGGCATTCCGCAGATGACCAGTAGGCGAGTCCATCGAGGAGCTGTGGCTGGAATCTTCTGGAGAGTCTGACCGAGTGTCTGACGGGGTTGAGCCCGCTGGTGGAACGTCATTCTGAGACTTGTTTGGCATTTCGGAAGGGGACAAGCACGACATGGCGTCGGAAAGCTGGGGAGCACTGGACGGCCGGAAGAACATGTCTTCAAAGTCCCGGCTCAGGCTGGGAGTCGAGGCATTGAGCACTGAAGGGTCGAAGCACAGAGTGTCTCTGTCGTCCATGATATTGTCCATATCTCCGTCCATGATGATGGGCTCCATCTCTCCGACCCTTGGCTAGATCGATCGCGACCAGACCCCCGTTTTATAAAGAAAAAAGGGAGAGAGAGAGAGAGAAAGGGAAAAAAACGGTACTCCGTGCTTCAACAGGGAAAATAAACAAGCGATGGGAGTCCTACTCCGTGCACCTTTTTTTCTCGTCGCGTGCGCTCTCTCCCTCGAACAGAACGGTTGCGGGAGGTCGACCCTGTCGTCTCGTCGTCTCGTCGTGTCGCCGTCTCGCCGTCTCGCCGTCTCAGGGGGGGGCGCTGCTCTCGACAATGCGGGTGCCTGGACTAACTAACTAGCTGGCCGAGCAAACGGGGACGATGCGCCTAATAACACGGGGCCGGGTCAGGCAGCTCGGACGGGCAGCGGGTGGACGAGAGGCTCCCTCGGTGGGAGCAGGAGCAGGTGACGGGGAGAGGTTGCTATCAGAGGCCACAGACAGCGGTCGGTCGGGAGGGCTCGTATGGACGAGGTCGAAATCCAGGGATGGCCGTCGACTTTTCAGCGGCGACCACGCCTTTGTGTCGGTGAGGTTCGTCGTCCCTAGCCCGCAGCGAGCGGCAAGCCACAACGACAGCTTGGCGCGCTTCTCGCCAGCCAGCCCTCCCTGCGCAGTTCAGACGGGTTCAGCAGCAGCGAGTGGGATCCGACTCTCCGCCGTTTGGGCTGCTCGTTGAAACGTCGCCTTCTTTTTCCTTTCCCTTATTTCCTCGTTGTTGTTTCTTTCTTTCTTGCGTTTCTTTCAGCGACGAAGAAAAAAAAGAGAGCGAAAAGACGAAACGCTGGCTGGTGAGGGCGCTAAGCCTGTTTGGGACATGCCGCAGGAGCGACTTTTTTGCTCTTTTTCCAAGGGCGAAAAGACGAGATGGAGACAGCAAGATAGGAGACAGCAAGATAGGAGACAGCAAGATAGGAGACAGTGAGTGGAGATGGAGTTATATCTGGCGCCGGCGAGCCTGGCTAACTACAACAGGGCGGGCGGTGCGAGTAGCAGCAGCGGCTTCGGCCCGGCTGAGGGACCTTCCTGGGGACTCGGGATAGAGACCTACATATTAAACCAGCAGCAGCAGCAGCAGCCAGGACGATGGCGATGGTGATGACGACGGCCGGGTGCTACTACGTTTAGGGTGGGAGGAGGGAGGATGGACCAGTTCCCTGGCTCCCTCTGCTCAGCCTGATCAACGGGGGTTGCTTCGTTATACCCCCCCCCCCCCCTATTTCTCCCTCTATACCGAGTGTCCTATGGACTCCCTGGATAAGCAGCGAAGCAGAGACAGCCACTCAGCGTCGTCTGGCCCATGGAGCTACTTACGGGTCCTAAGAATAGGCGTTCGAGCGTTGTCTAGGCTGGCCGGCCTGCTCAGCTACCGGAGGTCGGTGCTGATATTCCCCCGGACGCCTACGGAGCCTACCGATGGAATAATACTGGTTACCTGGCTGCCATCTACTGATAGACTGGCAGGACGTCTGCAGACTGTGCATGTGTCTGCATCATTGTCTGCATTGTCTGCATTGTCTGCATTGTCCGCAACAATGGAGAGTGTGCATGCATACATGCAGCCCACCAGTGTGGGAACAGTTCAAATAAAGGGCAGCAACAACCAATATGCCGGTTTCAATATAGAGGCGATCCGAAGCCAACACAGGGCTCTCTTCTGCTCCTTCATGTCTCCCTTCCTTCGATCAGGAGCCGGGACCAGACACACGAATAGATGAACGAGACGTAAAACAGTCCGACGCCACGGAGTACAGCTTGTTTTAGTTACTTGCTGGCCGGCGATTGGAGGATTATTCGCTTGTCACTTAGCACGCCGCTGCTTACAGGGTGACTGACACTCGATGGTTCTTCAGCTCCAAAAAGATGACGGTCATCAGCATTATTATTATATGATTATTTATTATTGACTCTCATTATTTACTCCTGTCCTACCCGTGGGACAAGGCGATCTATTAATAAATTTTACACGTGGTTGCATGGGTCCGCAGGGCTCGCGAGGGTTTTGGCTCTATCCTTGCCGCTTCTTCATATGCCCCATATACTCAATGCTTATATGTCTCTCCCTCAAGGCATATAACTTATGTGGATATGGGGTATAAAAAAAAAAGTATATAAACTTATACCTGGAGAGAAAGTCTACTAGCCGTACGGAGTACTCCGTACTTTCTATTCCTCGACCCCGGACGATGTGTTGACACAGGAAAACAAGCAGATGCCAGTATGAATACTCAGAGTATTGATATTAGGTAGTATATAGGTGGAACCCTCACAGTCATGGCCAATGCCGCTGTCCATACCGAACAAGCTCGGTCATGAGTTTGCCGCCAGCAGATACATCGTGGTAAGGGTCAGACAAGTTTGCCATGAAGCAGCCGCCTGGCTGCTCACTGCAGCTTCGCTCGCCCCCACTGCAGATACCCACGATCGTAGGATGGCCATCGATGTACTCCCACATGGGGCCCCCAGACCACCCAGCAGACGCAAACACCTTCGACTCGAGCTCGACACCAATCTCTCCATGAGGGTCAACGCCGTCCAGGGTTAGATTCGTGACCAGCATCTGCGTCATGCCCTTGAACGGTTCAGTCGGGTACCCAGAGCTCAACCACGGCCGCTTGACATACGCCTGCGTATCCTTCCACCAGGCTGTCCCCATCCATCCCACTCGTTCGCCCAGCGGCTCGCACAGCTTACATATCACATAGTCTAAACCCGTAACATTGAGCGTGTTCTTTACCCCGCGGCACTGCGAGACATACGAGCTTCCAAAGGGCTCGGCTTGTTTCTCCCCATGCCCAAATCCAGGCACAAACCGCATCCACCTTCTGGCTCCATAGTTCCACGGGAAACAGTGGCTTGCAGTGAGCAGCAGATTCCTTCCCACAAGAGTTCCCGTGCACCACCCGCCTTTGTCCCCCCTAAAACGCCGAAAGAATATCCTCCCTATTGTCGCCCATGGATATCCTATCGTTGCAGTGACCCGGAACTGGTCGAACGGTGACCCTTCTATGGACACCGGGCCGATATCAGTGCCGTAGCTTCTGATATCAAAGTGGAAGGGCGTAGTAATGTTGCTTTCGTTGCCCGCGTTAGGGTTGAAACCTGGTGTGCTGCCATATTCGCTCTTCTCCTGGGTCCCTTCAAACTCCCACGTTGCATCGCCTGGGCTCAGATTCCACTTTTCATCCACCTTCAGTCCCTCCGCCTGGAGGTCTGGAAATGCCTTCCCACAGAGTCCGTTGCCTTGAGGCTCCAGGGGGATCACCGCTGTAACGAGTGAGTCTTGGGGCAGGAATAATGTAACGAGTGGCCATATAAAGTGCATGGTAAAGGAATAAAGAAGAGTCGAAAGAAGTGAGTGTGCACATGGGATGGTAAGCTATTCCGCCGTGTCTCTTGTGCTGTTCCCTCTTGCTATGGCATATAACTATACGGATCTATAGGGCCTAACATGGACAAGGACACAAACAATGACCGATTGCTTTGGTCTGGATAGTCAACGGAAGTTCGAGCAAACGCAGGAATGGCTGCATGCTGCCTTCCGTAGCCCAAGAGATAATAACCCTGTAGTGGAATGTAAGTGATGGCCCTTCTCTCTTTCCTCCACAGCTGGCTATCCAGCTCCCACGGTAAGCAGAGGAAGTATTGGCGAGTTCAGCGCGGCTGCCGGTCTCATTCTTAGCTATATAAAATCAACGTCATCCATGGTGATAGTCGGGTATCTGCTGTATCTCGGGCATCGGGGGAGAGTTGGGCATGTCAGGTTCAACATGTAGAAGCCGCCAAAAGGTCAGCAGTATAGAAAATATATAAATATATCACTAGTTGCTGGCTCTTCAGTCCACGCACCTTGATTAATCCCATGATCCAGAGCTTTTGTCAACTACTATACTAGTTAGTTGAGTCCACCAAAAAGTGTCGCGTGCCTACATATAACGGTCGATAGCATCTTGAATATCTTTGTCGAAATTCCACTCCGACCTGCAAAAACGGCCACCTAGAAGCTGGCTACATGGTGAACTACTATTCTACCACTCAGGTATAATCATTAATTTGCGTTTCCACTGTCTAGGTAGGTAACTAAATAGAAGACAGACAGCTTGGTTCTAAAACCGATCTCTGGTTCATCATTCATGGCAAAGCTCGAGTCAAAGTCTTACGCCTGATGCGGAGTGCAGGTTTCTTTCCCAGTAAAACCAAGGGATGGATGACATCGCTCTCATTGCCGGTGCAGATCTGCTCATCTCTTGCTCGAGTTATAACTAATGGCTGGATGTTGCATGGTAGCTTGGCCCTCTGGCTAGTTTGCGAGCCTAAAAGCTTGACCTCGAAGTTACTCATATTTATTTATTTCAAGCTGAACCAACCCCGCAGGCAGCCTCATCAACAACATCTTCCTTTCATTCTTGGAGAGCTATTATTTTGCTTGCATTCTTACTTATTGTTTTAATAGTTTCTTTACTTACCATATCGCCATAGTACCGAGTTCAAGCGTAGCTGTCAAAAAATGTTCAAGAAAAAGCCATCGGTTCGACACCCACCCCCACACAGCTATCTATGACCCATCAAGACAGCAGTGCTAACATATTCATGGCAGATCAAACCACTTGCACCTCTTCGATCATCTGATCGGAGGAAGATCGCAGACAAGATCATCCAGGAATACGGCATCTCAGTCCCAGAGGCACCAGCAGCTCAGCCTGAAGATGACGAGACATCAGCGCAGCCCGCCACAACCGTCCCTAGCCTCTCATCTATTCGAAACTCGCTTCTGCCAGAGAACACTCTGGCAGGGCGCTTTTCAACCACTGTGGGACCCGACTTACAACTTGTTCATGGTACCTTATACGTTGGAACGCACCCAGACGGTGAAGAACGGGTATTATGGATTAGGCTTGAGCAAGGACCAGGAACAGATGGAAGGATATACCCTACCGTATATTCACTATGGCACAACCCAGGGCTGGTTCCCTTGCTGTGCACAACAGGCCATGTTATGGAGAAGCTCTACAACGGCGCAGATCTTATGACTCCAGGTCTTACAAACGGGCCCCCATTCCCAGCAGGGGCTGTGAAAGGATCCGTCGTTGCTGTCTCGAGTTTGGATAAACCTAGCGTTCCCACATTCGTAGGCGTATGTGAGATTGATGTGGCTGGCCTAACACAGGTACAAGGCGCAAAGGGACATGCTGTCAGGGGGATACAGTGGGAGGGTGATGAGCTATGGAGCTGGGGTTCGACTGGAAAGCCTGGCCAGCCATCACCAGATCACCTGGATGGCTGGATTGGAGAAGCCCAAGTGGCAGAAGAGAAGCTCCAGGACCTAGAACTAGGCGATGATGAAGACTTGGATGGAGGCGTGGATGGAGGTGTTCCGATTAACGAACCTCAAGAGGAAGAACAGAGGGTAGGAGAGGAGGAGGAAGAAGAAAAAGATGGAGAAGAAGAACTTCCGCCTCCAACTACAAAAGGTAAGAGTGACTAAATATTACTTCTCAATAACGGATTTCTAACAAGGCAAAAAATGCTAGAAATTGATGATGCCTTTGAGAAAGCATTCATATATGCGCTCTACCAGCACAAGAAAGACCACCCCGGAGACCAAAACCACGGCCTGTCATTCCCCATCCAGCCATCATTCTTGATATCCAACCTGATCACTCCGTTCTTGCCAATATTTTCGCCAAACCAGGCACAATATTACCAGATCAAGAAGACATCCTGGAAGAACGTTAAGAAGTTTGTCAAGCATCTCGATAAGATAAAGCTACTCAAGTCAAAGGACAGAGGAGGGGAAACAATAGTCATGGATGTTGATTTTGATGACATCCTTGTCGACCAGTTTGTCCCTTACCGACTACCCAAAAAGACAAGCTCAGGAGGTGCAAAGCCAAAGTCTGCCTCTCAAAATACTTCAGGAAACGTGTCATCCGATCAAGTTAACGTTAAGACACTCTACCGCCCGAGCAGCAAGCTGGTACCTGATCTATTCCCACCCTTATCCAACACTGACGTGAACAACTACTACTCAGCCTCTGATGTCTCCAAACGCCTGAACGATTACATCTCCTCCCAAGATCCACCGATTATCTCTCCCTCTAATCCTCGGATTCTCACACTCAATGCCTTCATCAGCAACAAAATTATCCCTTCCAACGATGTTGTGACTCTTTCGCGCGGGACCATTCCACGAGATGCTCTGCTGAAAAGGCTACTGGAGGACCCTTCATTATGTGCACCTTTCCATGCAATCCTTAAACCCAATCAGACACTCTCGGATGTGAAGCCCAAGCCGGGTGCCCTCCCAAAGGCAACCATAACCATTGAAAGGCGCACGGGATCCAAGTTAGGTACCAAAGTAGCTGGCCTAGATAGATTCGGCATATCACCCCAGCTACTAGCAGACGAGCTATCGAAGAAGTGTGCGAGTAGCACCAGTGTTAGCCAGGCACTTGGTGGTGCCAAGGGAGAAATGGAAGTCTTCCTTCAGGGTGACCACCGAGGGGTAGTAGAGAAACTCCTTGTTAGCAAGGGTCTCAAATCCCAGTGGATAAGCATTGTGGACAAGTCCAAGAAAAAATGAGCCTCCTGTGTTGACTTAGTTATTGAGACCACCGCTGCAAGCCTGTTTTGGATATATTGGAAATGGGAAGGAGGTTAGATAGTAACGGTTTATGAGAAATATAGATTGTTACGAAGTACTTCCCTAAATATGGATGTCTAGCTCCCCTGGCCTTTAAAAGCTCTACAATGTCAATCTATCAATCACAGAATAAGGGGCTATGCTCGATATCAAGATAGCTGCCGAGAGAATGACGTTGTTTTAAGTAGTTAACTAGTTAGTTAGCTGGTCGGAGATCTAGATTGAAGCAAACAAAACAAACATGAGAGAGACCACACCACGAAAGTTGCGGCTTTCCACAAGAAATTATTCCAGAGCATCGCCGCATCTCACTACTCTACGTTTGAAACACGGAAACATATCTCGAGTTTGTTTCCTCTTTTGCTAGCTATACACGACTGTTCGCTGGCTCCCTTATATTGACACAAATATAGCGGGCGAACTACAACCTCGAGAAACCTGGCGCTGGGCCATCGTTGATGATGGCATCACTACTTCTTTTCGTGCTTGCTATTCAGATAATCACCTATTTAATTAATACAATTGGCGCCAGCACTATTGATAGCCTGGTACTTATATTCTTTCATCCTTAACTATATTCTTCAGCTAACCTCTCTGTTGTAGCTATGGCTGCTGTATATCAAACTCCCGAACCAAGCGTCGCAAACGGCTCGAGAACAACGGCAAGCGAAGCTCGAAGTAATTCAACTTAAACGGGAGATGGGCGCCACCAGCTCACAAGACGAATTTGCGAAGTGGGCGAAGCTACGGAGAAGGCACGATAAAGCTATGGAGGAATATGACGTTAAGAGTACGTATCCATCCCCAGGAGAACTGGCAATCTGGCCTATATCAATATTGGAAGGTGTTTTGGCAACTGACGTATTTATCTACCATACAGACAAAAAGCTGAACGCAATGAAAGTTTCATTTGACTGGACAATCAAGACTGTCCGATGGGCTTCTACCACCGGTATTACCATAATTCTTCAGTTCTGGTTTTCCAAATCACCTATATATGACCTGCCTCGGGGGTGGTTTCCATGGCAGGTGGAATGGATCTTATCATTCCCCCGCGCTCCCTTGGGAACGGTGAGCATACAGGTATGGGGAGGGGCCTGTGGGACTGTTATAGCCCTGGTAGGAGGCGCTGTTGCGGCTGTTGTACCAGCTCTGAAAAGCAGTAAGCAATCCAAGGGACCGGCAGTGGCACAAAAGACAGGAACTCCAAGAGGGAGTAGGGAACAGACACCCACAAGAAAGACGCAATAGCAGGTGAAACGAAGGGAGAAGTGTCTACTAATGTTATTAATGTGTAAAACCCATGCTACGATACTCATGATAACTGTTAATTTTACATCTCAAGAACATTGTTGATTGGCTTATAAGAGTAAAATAGAATAATTGGGGATAGATTGGGATGGGAAGAGGGGATGTTCATCAGATAGGTTTTAAAATCTTGATCTTCAACAGCCATTATATGGCCTCTGTGCTTGACTCTATGATTTGTATATCATCATTTGAACATGTATGAAGTAAAGAATCTGGCCCTTTCGAGGGGGCTTCTGCAATTGAATCTCTCCATAAACACAGCAACTATCCGAAACACGGAAGGCCGAGAGAGCAGAGACACAATCGCCGCTTTCCATAAGCTACAGGTTCGGCGGTAGGGAAAAAAAAAATGTGAACTCCTCGCCTCAAGAATAAGCCCCATCGAGTTACTCACCCAGTCCTGAAAATTCAGAAACAGGCAAGCAATCGCATAGCTATAGGATCTCGACGAATGGCAACCTCCTTAACCAGATTCCCACGACCGTCTCCCATTGTTTCCCCAAGAAACCTCCTCGACGCAACCCCCGAATCAGCTGCAACTTCAATCCAATGCCAAAACGTGAGACTCATATCTTCATCCCAGAGTTGTCCTAGCACTGGAAAAAGAGACTGTGAATGGGGAGAAAGCTGAAGAGTGCAGACGGTTCAACGAGGGTCGGAGCCAGTGCGTATGTGGGTAAGAGGGCGTAAGCTGCTGTGAAGTGCTTCTATGGCAGCGCGTTTCCGCAGTGCCTGGCGCGAAGCCAGGGCGTCCGGGGACTTTCTCCCAAAGCAAGGTATTGGTACGAGCATCGAAATGCCCTGTTCGTAAGCTTTGAATGCGATTCTTTGAGCGAGGAGTTAGAGAAGAAGAAGAAAAATAAGAAAGCAGAAAAAAAATGTCGCTTAGATTTAAGTGGTGGTGCTTAGTCAGAGAGTGTATTGTTTTTTATTCTGGGCCCGTGATTATTTTTCCATGACTAATCATACTCTGCTCCTGCTTCGAGTTTTTAATACGGAAGGCCATATAAATACCATATATTACACAACCTTAAAGTGAGATGGCCAATAGTATTATCAGAATTGAGTAATATTTGGTTACTCATGTAGTCCAATTTCACATATGAAGCTCCGGGGCTCCAGGTTTCCTTCACTGATCGAACAAATATTTGGAACGGTTGACAGCCCATAGCCAGTTAAACAACTCCTACTCTCAAACATGGCACCGAAGCAATCGCTAGCAGGAAAGCTTTCCGGCGGGAAAAACAAAAGGGTTCGTTTCATTGCACCTTTGGCGCAGTTAAGATCTCGGAACTAACATCTACCAACCCAGTCGCTCAATGTACCGATAGCCGCCTTCACAATGGCCGTTTTACTTACAGGATACTGCTACCGAAGTATCCGATCCGCGCGCGATAATGCTAAACGTACTTCTATATATACCTCTTCCGGCAGAGGCAACGGGCTATAGTGACGTGCAGTGTTCTAATATTCAAAACGGGGTCAATTATATAAAAATGAAAGGGACGGGAGGTTCTTTTATATGAAGAATGCGCAGGGTGCAAGATACAGACTTATCAGCTCTGTCCAATTCGTGCCAGGATCATTATGAAAGACAACTGGGATGGTTGGAGTGACGATACACGTCGATTCAGTCTATGGCCAACGAGATGCGGCACTCTCCCCACCAACCGACGTTTTATCAGTCCATACTTGAAGATGGACTCTGAACCAGACATCGGTATTAAAAAGGATACTTTTGAGCCTGCTGTCTGCCTTTGTTTCTACTAGGATATGCCTCTACCACCAGCTGAGGCGAGCGCAATAGCCTTGGGTTTACCCGGTAGACCCGAGACACCAGAAAGAGTTGACTCAAGCTACTGCGTCATGCAACACGGGTATTCTGGTTTACCAAAGATGAATTCTGTATTGAGTGGCGATATAGCTTTATTCTCTTCTAAACATGTACATGCGACAAACATGATAGTACTCAAACCTATCAAAGCATGTGTATAGCACTATTACACGCTGGAAGACCGACGTACAAGTTCTGTATGCTAATATTTGACTGAATCAACAAGACAAATAGCCAACCCATAAAACAGAAACAGACAGACAGCTCACATCCTAACCTTTGTTTCTCCCATCACTGCACAAACATAGGCTGAAATTAAAAAAAACATGTACATAAAAACCATTCCTAGTAGGAAGACGCCTGACACGCCATATTCTTGCTTTGCTAGACACAAGTAAATTCATCCTTTGGAAATTAGATAGTGGTTAACGGGAAATAGAGACAGGAGAAAAGAAGAGGAGGTTATGATAGGTAGGTGAGAGAACAATTGGATATTTTTGATTGGGTATATTTATCGCGTCAGGGGAAAGAATTCCACTTCTGTAGCGAATCTGGTATCATAAAATAGGGGGGAAGAAAACGTTAAGCAAAGATTTTCTAGTGAATATGTGTCGTGTATGTGCATATCAGGCACTATTCACAAGGTACCACGGGACTTCTAGTGGCAATTATGGTTGAGGACAATGACACATTGGCAGGAGTTGCCAGGCATTGAATCATAGATGGTGATTTTCCACTGATGAGGCTAGTATTAATTCTCCCTCATGCTGACCCCAGTGTATTATGTTGCGTAGGTATTCGTACGTCAACATGGTGGTCATGGCAGAAGGGACAGCTCGGAAAAGGTTTGTACCTATACCGGCATAAAACGCTCTCCACCCTTCTTCTTTCAGTATTGTTTGGAACGTTCGAATAACCCCACGATAGCGAGGACGATTAGGCATTCCATCAGAAGATGCAGCTCCAACACCAGTGGCGCTACGGTATGTCTCTTCCGAAACACGGAATGAAATTCCTTCTGGTGACGGGGCGGGGCTAATTCTCTGCTGCGTCTGGAGTCTGGTGCGCAGTACTTCATGTGGGTATGTAGCTGTGCTCGCGCAGATTTTACTAAGAAAGGTGGCAGCACCAATGCCGACCCAATGTGGATTCCCTGCATCCGGGTGCTCGCCCATCATAAACCCTGTGAATGCGAGTTTGAAATACTCATATAGAGGAAATTGAATGGCGACGTGGGAGAGGCCAAGAAGGGCAGGCGTGAGGCCGGAATAAAACGCCCGTATGCCTTCGCTTGCATACATCTTGCGTGCAGCGTCCAGGGTATTCTTATAGTACCATGGAGCGTGGAATCCGTCATTGGACGGCCGTATGCTTTGGGACATGAGTCGAGTTTTTATGACCCATATAGGGTTGGTTGCAATGGTTGAGCAAGCTCCAGCAGTTAATGATGCATATGTTCGAGCAAGCCACCAGTTTTCTACATATAAAGTACTATATTAGTAAATTGGCCCTAAAAGGTGTTCAAGGAGAGAGTTTAATACCTGTTCGGGAATAGAAGTAGTCTCTAGCCCTGTCGTATATGGTCAAGTAGACAGCCCATGTAGGAAGGTAGCCGAGAAGCATTGGTCCTAGGCCCTTGTACAGTCCACGCAGGCCCTCATCACGCCAAATGGTCCTTCCAGTCCCTATCATGCCTTTATACAGGGCCTCTGTCTGCACCAGTTTTCCATTTCGTCGCAGGAAGCCTCCCTGAGCTTGTAATTTGGTTTTGATAACATCCAGCGGACAAGTGATGATTCCAGAAGCGACGCCCGCTCCAGCTCCACAAAACGGCGTCACATAGCTCTGGGGAATGCGGGTTGAATAGACTTGCAACCGTGCGAGTAAGGACGAGTTTGGGGGAGGCTGAGCTCCCGGGTGAAGTTGCGGTATAGTCGACGTCTGTGAATCTGCATTTGAGTGCTGTTGATGATGATGCTGTGGTTGTTGCTGTGTTGATGAATGAGTGGTAAATGTCTCCGCCGGTTTGGTACGGTCCAGAGACATCCTTGCCGGCTTCGATGGAGCAGAGGTCTCTCTTAGCAGGATAATCGATATCGCTGCATGAGTGCGGAGGCGTGAGTAAAGACGGTGATAGGCAAAAATGGGGAGCAGGAGGGGCCTATGCAAAATGAGGGATATGTTGAACTATATGTATCTCGGTGTATCAGCTCGTCTGTCGGGGCCTCGAGGGTGCTTCTCCGCCTATATCGTTCTTCTGGAGCGCTGGAAGCAGAGTGAAGTGGCCGGTGATAAAGCCTACACAGCTCCAAGCTGGAGCAGGTGGAGGCTAACAGGCAACTCCAGGCATGGGCGGGGGGAGGATAAGAAAAGGGTGGCAGAGGTTGACGGAAGATATCTTAAATTTCGCCGATAGACAGGGAGGCTTGTTCCAAGGTGCGGTGCGTAGATAACTATGGCAGGTGTCCAACCGTATCAAGCAGGCCGTAATTAAGGTAAGAGACAAGGCTTATCCTGTAGATCTAGCGGCACCGTCTCCTGAGTCGTCCTTTGTTGCGTAAAACTGTCCCGTGAAGTAAGAAGAAATAGGTCGGATAAAATGGTCAAGCAGCCCTGGTTCATGCCATCCGCGGCCCAGAATATATGTACTTAAGGGAAGTTACTTTTTTTGGTGGTTGAAATCACGAGATCCGACGACGCCGGCGAAACTGGTCCGAGCGTTACATTTTTGCACACTGCCAGCAAACCTCAGCAACATCACCAAACCAGTGATTGGCCGACCAGGACGACCGCAACAACCGCCAGCCAGCCAGCCAGCCGTGAGAAACCGCCGCATAGCACACCGAGAACAGGGTGAACAGCGTCTCGAGACAGTTTGAAGAATCGAGGAGTCTAAGATAGTATCCGAATCCGAACCGGCGCGATGGCTTTGACGTCGATGATTACCCGGGTCTTTGAGAAACCCTGGGTCACAAAGGCGATGACGCCGGTTGCCAACTGGTACTGCAATGCCGCTGGATACAGGAAGTTGGGCCTAAGGTGCGTTATATTAGCCATTGATGCGGATGGGGGGGTATATATGGGATAAATGGGGGGAGGCAGTTGCCATTGCCAGTGTCTTGGGCCGGACGGAAGAAATAAAAGGCTGTTGTGATGGCAATGGCAGATATATAAAGAGAATATGATGAGAGAGGATGAGAGCGAGGAGAAGATAAAGAAAGAAAGAGAGAGAGAGAGAGAGAGAGAGAGAGAGATGCTAACTTGTGGCATTGACTGTGAGCAGATATGATGATTTGATTCCAGAGGACAATGACACTGTTCAGTTGGCGTTGAAGAGACTTCCCCCCAAGGAAGCCTATGACCGCATGTACCGCATCCGCCGAGCCGTCCAGGTAAGTGCTTGCTCAGACACCACTTCTCCTTTCTATATCTACTCTTTGTCCAGATGGGGCGTGCAGACTGACAAGTGACTCTAGTGCTCTGTGGAACACCAGCTTCTGCCAGAGAAGGACCAGACCAAGCCAGAAGAGGTATGTTTATATATACTGTCTGGTACTTTTCTCTTAGTCAAAAGAGACATGGACTGACTGTTTGCTATAGGATGTCCGATACCTCTCCCCTATCATCGAGGCCATCAAGCGTGAGGACGCCGAGCGTGTCGAACTCGACTCCCTCATCATCAAGCGATGAATTCCCGTCTGACCAGCCAGTTCATCCCGCCAGCCTGTCAATGTCAATGATACCATGAACAGGAGGGATGATATAAGACAAGACGAGACTTGGCTCACCAAAAAAAAAAAAAAAGAAAGGGGTCCCGGATCAGAGAACGCAAACTCATCAATATCAATGTTTACATATTACACTCCTATCGACTCTCTTGACCTTCACTTTTTCCTTGTGTTTCCACTTTTTTTTGATAAACATGTACAGATAGTTAGATACGAGGAAGTCAATTGCATTATACATCTCGTTCAGCCAGTAGTGATGTCAACGGTGTATATCTATATTATAACGGGTAATATACAGTGAGTGAGGGAGGGAAATGGGTAGAATTGAGACATCACGCCTGCATGACGGCAACATCTACGTTCTCCCACCTCCACATGTACCACATGAAGAGACTTCTATACGGCGAGAAGGGCGCTGCTATCTCTACCATGTCCTTTTCAGACATGTACTTGAACTTACCTCCGCCCTTTGCCTTGAGCTTGCTGACATCCCGTCCTGCAAAGGCCGCCATACCACGCCTACCAATTAGTACCTCGACAAGCATTTAACACTCTAGAAGAGAAATGAATGGAAAGAAAGAGAAGGTGAAGGAGGAAAAAAAAAAAAAAAAAAAAAAAAAAAAAAAAAAACCCCCCCCCCCCCCCCCCCCCCCCCCCCACAACACACCCCCCCCCCCCCGCCCCCCCCCCCACCACCCCCCACCCCCCCCCCCCCCCCCCCCCCCCCCCCCAACCCGCTCCCCCGACCCCCCCGCGCGACGGCGCTCCCGCCGGCG